>VZRE01013504.1:0-23765 GCA_013396775.1 Cephalopterus ornatus | reverse complement strand
AAATGGGATTTTTTTAAAAAAAAAAAAAAAAAAAAAAAAAAGGTTTATTTTCACTCTTAGAAAGCAAACCGAACCCTCTTCCCTGCTCTGTTTCATATTAGCTACCCTGAAATGCCCTTGATTCCTCCAAGACCTGTATCTCAGCACAGTATCTGCAGCTGGGGAAGGGAAGGATGTCAGATCTGTCCTTTGTTTTCCATTTAGGCATCATTTTTTATCAGCGAGGATGGACTCACAGACCTGCCCTCTGAGGGCTGGTTATGATCTGTCGCTGTCTCGTTAGCTAGTGTCATTGTCCAAAACTCTCCATCTTTTCCACATGAGTGGCTCTAATGCTGCAGGATTTGCTCAGGTGCCACTGGCTGGCTCTTGTGACTGCCAGAGTTTGGCTAATTCTTCTGAAATTTAATCCAGGTTCCTTTCTCCCAGGGCTGTGATTATTCTGTACAAAATTTTTCTGTGATTTACCTTCATCAATTAAATAAATGTACTGTATGAAATTTTTTAAATCTATTGACGAACCAGCCCAACCATGCTACTTCTGTGGTTTTAATTATATTAAAAATATAGTGTTCTGTGCTAATTTTTGTCACTTTTCTTCCCTTTTTCTAAAAATGTTCTCTCTTATTTCCCAGTTTCCATCAGGCACCTTCCCCTATCCTGCAGGCCAGTGTTCACAAAGCTTTATTTAAAATTGTGTATCACAATAGTATATTCAGTGAACATGATGTGGGTTTTTCCTCATGCAACCTAACCTTCTCAGGAAAAGATCTTGTGCACTAAGAAAGACATTGTTCTGACATGTTTATTACCTTGCTCTGCAATATTGTGTAAACACAAACTAATTTTCTTTTAAGCCTCGCCAACTTTGCACAGTGTCTGAAAAAATAGGGCTGGCTGCTTCTCCTCTGGTTTTGTTTAAAAAAAAAAAAAAGGACAAAGGGAGGAGACGAGGAAAATCCACTCATGATTTTCTTTTCCTGTCCGCAATCACAAGCTGCATTGCTGCCCAATCTGCTCCCATCCAAATTAACCCGATTTCCTAATTTACTCAAAATATTTCTGTGCTTTTCTTACTGCACTGGGAATATTTACCCTTTATAGTAATAAACTCTCCTCCCTGAGCTGGAGAACTTTATGGAGAGCTCCCTGAGGAACTGCCACTTTTCTGGTCCCAATACAGGTCTCATTTTTATCTCATTAGCAGCGATTCATGAATGTTTGGGAGTGGTTTGTGTTTCTTTTGTTTCTTTTCAGGGAGTTTGTAACCATGGCCTCAATGGCAAACTCTCATCTCCTGGTGATGGGGGTCAGTGTTGGGGGGTGCAGTGGGTACCAGCGCGTGCAGCAGGTATCAGTGTGCCCCAGCACCTTGCTGTGACTCCAGCACCTGGGAAGCTCCTGCCACTGTGATCTGCAACTGCCTCTTCGCCACACCCTGATGATTCAAATGTAAAATGGTTCTCAGGGTAATGCAGTGATGCTCAGTGTCAGTGACTAATTGATTTTTCCCTGTAAATTGGGAATATAATCCTGAGTAAAGTGACTTCGGTAGATGGGAGCAATCCGGAGACCTGTAAGTGAGTATCTCAGCCCTTGCAGCTGACTCCGTGAAATGAACATGCCAGCCTGGAAATAGTTCTCTCACATAGCTATTTTGAGGATTGGAGTCTTTGTAATTATGTCTTTCTTTGGCAAGCTGGGGGTAGTAGGTGGTTATTTATAATGGATTTTCATCTCAGGTGTGGAATCAGGTTTTCAAGACCACACAGTTCCTGGGTATGTGTTTATGGATAAACTTACCCTGTAAGGTGGCTCGAGGTCTCTTACCAATTCAATCCACCTTTTGGAAGGACATTCAGTGTACATACCTGAGCTGTTACTGAGTTTTCTGGATCTGAAATGTGAGTGATACACAGTGTGGTCCTTCCCCTTCAGCCACTCTTTTTAATATAGTTCTGAAAAGGATCAAACTTGAAAATAAGTTGCAAGTAAGCAATATTCTTTATTTAAATAAAAACCATGGTAAGTCATTGAAAGTGAAAAATTTTAAAAGCCCATTTATTTATTTAGTATGGTCTCTTGTTCGTTGACAGGTTTTGTTTCTGTTTCCCCGAAGGCAACAGCAGAAGCAGCTTCAGCCCCTCTTGACACCAGCCTTTCACATCTCAAACCTGCAGCGTTTCTGCAGGGTTTAAATTTTTCGCGGCATTATTGATTGAAGTTTCTCTTTCATCTTGTCACTTCTATTATTTAACTTTTCAAGGGGTAAAGATACTCCTTTTCACACTTCAGACTTTATCGAAAGGTGTTACTTTTGGCCCCACATCTGCAGCCTGGGAAGACGAAACAGGTGCTGCAGTGGCTCGTATGTGGGTGTCAGCTTTTGCTGCAGGGCAGGAAAGAAGTTCACGAGTTTACCAGGCAGGACCAGATATCTATAGCAACGTTTTTGTATATCCTGTGCCTTCTCTGTTGCAATGCTCGTTGCTTAGGATACTGGCATTAGAACATGTAACAAAATCTGCTCTTTACTCTGGAGTTCATTATCTGTCCCAGCCCATGTAACTGCGCATTTCCCCTCCCAGTTCAGATCAGAACTGCTGACCAGCCCTGGGCAAAGCATGGTCCAGAGGATGTAATTATAATCCTGTTTTGCATCCTGTTGCTACGTGGTCTTTTTTTACCACTAAACATTTTCACTAGCTGGGATGCCCAAGAACCATCTCCCTCTTGCAGCTTGGACCACAGGAGCTGGAGGCTTCTTAAACACATCTGTGCATTGGCTGAGTTGTTGAGCTCTGGTGCTACCAGAGCACGAACATTTTCCCAGAGGGTGTGTTCCTGAAGTGTAGCAGCACAGATCTTTAGTGAGTGAGGCTTTCATTTGGACTACCTATGGAGGGTTTTTTAGCTTTTGGAGGCTATTTTTTTTTTGTGAGGGGGGAAGGGTGGGGTGTTGTGGGAGGTTTCTTGTGTGTCTTACTTTGTGGGGGACTTCTTAATAAAAGGAGCAAGCTTTTAAAAATAGAGCCTCAGAACAAGGCACCATGGTTTCTGAATTGCATGACCTCCTTATGGCTCTCATCTTCACCTGGCCATAGAAAAAGGATACTGGGGCTATTTCACAGAATGATTGAGGTTGGCAGGGACCTCTTGAAATCATCCAGTCCACCCCTCCCTGCTCAAGCAGGCCCAGCTTGCCCAGGACCATGTCCAGCTGGGTTTTCAGTGTTTCCTGGGTTGGGGACTTCACAGTTTCTCTGGGCAATCTACAGTATTTGACCACCATTGCTGTAAAATAGTGTTTCCAAGGAAAGCCTTTCTTAACATGATGGTCAGAGGGTCCCTGTGGGCTAAATCCTTTTGTCTTTTCTTCTGCACCTCAATGAAGAGGGCATCAGTAATGGATCCAATGTTTTAGGTCTTTTAATAAAAAAATCTTCCACCCCTGTTGAAATGGTTCTTGCATTTCAGACCAACCTAGAGCAGTGTTTGCTGCCCAGCTTATACTGTTCATTTTCTTTGGGCTCCTGCAGTCCTGGAGGCAGTGTGCTACAGCCTCTTGACTGTAACAGATCTGACATGCTTGTTCTGCCTTATAAGTGAGCACTGGAAGAGACATGGTGCCGCACTTCCCCCGCAAAGCAAATAGCTCAGATAATATAAAGAGTATTTGTTCTGTTTCTCTGTGCACTGTCTTTCTCAGCTGGAGAGCACCTCTGTCCTACAGACAGGCATTTCATCAATTTTCCTCTTTTTACTAACACTAAATTAGTATCCAAGGGGGTTTGCATAAGGAAGTTCATTCCTCCTTTTGCAGCTGTAACTGATTCTCTAAGAGGATCCCATCAGGAGCTCAGTTCAAGGGGGTTTTGCCTTCAGAAGGTTTGCCCTAAAAAACTGTATTGGTCTCCAGCTTTCTGGGTTACATTTTCAAAACACAGTTCTGCCTGTGGTAACTGGTGGTTAACAGAATTCGTGTGAAAGTGAGATGCACTGAGCTTTCCAATACGAGTATTTCAAATACTTCAGTGCCTGGATGCTGACAGCCAGTCCATCTGTTGGTAAAAACACAGAATTGCTACTTTAGCTGTTTCAGTGTTCGCTACAGTTACTCACTGTAGTGCAGTATAACTGAGTGTCATGATTTAACCTCAGCCAACAGCTGGGTACCACCCAGCTGCTCTCTCACTGTGTGACCCCAGTGGGATGGGGAGGAGAATTGGGAAAAAAAAGGTAAAACCCGTGGGTTGAGACAAGACCAGTTTAATAACTGAAATAAAATATTGTTATAATAATGATGACAATAATTGTAATGAAAAGGGAGATGATAAAAAGAGAGAGCACAGTAACACCCAAGAGAAACAAGTGATGCACAGTACAACTGCTCACAACCCAATGACCGATGCCTAGCCCATACACAGCAGTGATCAGCCCCCCTCCCCAGCCAACTCCCCCAAGTTTATATACTGACCATGGTGATGTTCTATGGCATGGAATATCACTGTGGTCAGTTTGGGTCACCTCTCCTGGCTGTGCTCCCTCCCAGCTTCTTGTGTACCTCCTCACTGGCAAAGCATCTGAAACCGAAGAGTTCTAGACTTGGGATGAGCACAAAGTAGCAATAAGTAAAACTTCACTGTTTTATCAACATTATTCTCATTAAATTGAAAACACAGCACTGTGCCAGCTACTGTCCCAGCTGAAACCACAACACCAATTGTGTCTCGGCCTCAGTAAAAGACGTTTTTTCTCATTGCTAGGCTTTTGCAATGAAATTATCGCTTATTTTGCCTGAGCCTAGAAGGACAGAGATTACATTCTTCAGGTAGGAGTTCTCTGGCAGCTCGGTTTTGAACCTGGCTAGAATTGCAAGCAGGCAGTGGCATCACATATTTTTAACAAAACTTGTCGTGTGAAACTGGAGCAAAAGTACGTCTGCATTTCCCCCTGTTTGAGCCTTACGTGGCTGAGCATTGCTTTCATGATTAGTGATAGAGTTGTGAAGTCCTCTGGTCTGTATTTATACTACCAAGCTTTTCCTTGTCTGATCACCTCAAGGGCATTCTTATGATTGTTTTTCTTACTGCCTTGATAGTGCCAGATGCTCTGAGAGATTTTGCTAATCAAGGTAAGCAGAAACAGACCTTGCTGCAGTATATGTGGCATCACTTTCCTGGATTTCACCCTGGTGTGATGGCAAATGAGGGGAGGGCAGGCTATGCTGGAGTTAGGTCTCTGCTGACTGCCCAGGGCAACACTGCATGCAAGGATGTCTCTCCCACCTTACCTTCTACACCCACTACAGCAAGTGATTTCACTGATAAGGCTTGTTAAAAAAAACCGAACAAACAAAAAAAAAAAACCACAGCCCTAATCACAGGACTGACCTGAGCATCTCAGTCTTGCTCCCTGTGATTTCCATTAGCAGCCATCTTCTGAGTGGTCTCATGGCTAAATCAGCTGCTGAGCCTCTGGAAAGTGATTTAATGAAAGCATTTTATAGCAATTGAATGAAATGTCAGTTGGATGCCAGCAGCAGGGTTTGCTGTCATGATTAATGAGATATTTAGGCATTTCATTTTGAAGGAGCTACCTGCAAGACAATTTACATCAAAGCTGGTTTTTTCAGATGGGCTTTAATAAATTAATGTTAATGTTGGTTATTTGATTATTCACAACAAATTCATTATAACTGCAGTGTTGCATTTGGGATGAACACATTATGAAGCCTTTCAGAAAGCTCATATGTAAAAAGGGTTGTGCTCAGAGCATTCTACATTTTCTGATATAAAATGATGTAAAAGATGAAGAAGGGTCGAAATAGCCTATAATCTTTTGAACACAAAGATGGCTTGAATATAAAGCTTTTGAAGCTGATACTAAATTATCATCCCTTCAAATAACAGGATATATCTTACCACTGGTAGAAATAGTGAAATGTAATAAATGGAATTATCATCTTACCTCTTTTTTGTCTAGGGGTCTCTATTTTTAAGGGAACAGGAATAATAAAGGTATTATAGGAACAGGGAGAAATGGCATTAAACCTTTTCAAACCTCTTGTAGCTACCGGTTGGAAATTTTACAGTCCTTAACCCTGTGCGTCATTACAGCTGAGGTTATTTCTGCTTAAAGCCCAGTTCCTGCATTAAGTGAGCTCTACTGTTCCTTCTGCCCCTCTCCCAGGGAATTCCAAGGCTGGTGAGGCAGGGACTGCTTTTTGACCCGGACACTACTTCCTACAAAGTACCTGGGAATCATGAAGTGAAGCGGTTCACTGAAGGGTGGAAGCTGAAGGCACATCTGCACCCAAGGACAGGAACATAATGTTACAATTTCTGCTCTTAGAGGAAAAGGACCACCTCTGATCCAGTATTTGCTCCAAGCCACTGTTTTCTGCAAATTGACTGCAACAGAGTAGAATATTGTGTTTTCTGCCTTCGGCACTACAAGGATGAATATCTGGAGCAGAGGAGATTCAAAGATGGAAAGGCAGTGGCAGCAGCTGAGAGCTAGTGGTTTAACCGGAGGGCAGCCTAGTGCTTTCCTGGGGGTAGTGCTGGCAGGGACTGGGAGCTGTAGCATTCCTGCATGTGGAAAAGCAGAGCTATGTCAGGTATGTTCAGAAAAGTGCAATATAATAGACAAAAATAAAGCTTTGGAGTTGAAATATTAGCAGATTTTCTAGAAAACAGAAGTGCTAATGATAACACAGTTTTCAGTTAAGCCTTATGCATTGAACTAATGAGTGGCTGGCTGGGTTTTGTCTCTGAGCATTAAGCCGCAGAGCAGGATGTGGATTTTTTACATATCTGAGGCAATGCAGAGACTGAGTAGAATGCAGATAATACAAGCTTAAATTCACCTGTTGAAAATCTCTCTGCTGTAAGGCAACTTATTTTTTACTGATCTTTAACATTTGAATTTTTTTAGGGTTCTTATGTATGCCTGGGATTTTTACTCGCTGGGAAGTGCTTAGCCCCTGTTTTTCCTAGTCTCTGAGCTTTGCTGCTCAGCTCTTGTGGTTTCCAAGTAGTCATGTAATGTTGACCTGTTACTAACCTGTCTTCTGCATTGTCTGTGAGCAAGCCTAACGGGCATAACAGGCTGTGCAGAGAATTGTCATTTATGTGGGACCAGTCACAAGGGTTTGGATGTGACTTTGTGCAAACTTCTGAATAAACTTTTTGAGTTTGGGGAAGGAGATGCTGCTCAGTCTCTAGCCTGGCAGCACAGTTTGATATTGCTGGGAAGCCATGAAAAGCTGCAAGGGATAAAAACAAAAAATTAACAAGGTTTTGTTTTTTTCTTGTTGTTGCCTAAGTGCAGATTGACCATCTTTCATTTTACTGAAGGAGCTTTTCTGTTGCTGGGCAGTCTCACCTGTGTGGCAAGACACAGGCATTGTCAAGGGAGAGGACAGACCCAGCCCTTTCCTGACATCCTGAATTTAAATGCCCTTTGTCCCCTGTTGGGGAATATTGAACCTACTGAATAAGCTTATATAAAAATATAAACCGTAGTAAACCTGAAAGAGTTGCTTTGCCAAACATTATGCTTTAAAAAGCCCTTTTCTCTGATTGTCTGGTAGGGCTGGAAAGGATGAAGTCCTTTGTGGCAGTGATGCTATCACAGCGACCCATCTGCTCATGCTGCCTCTACGGTTGAGAGAAAGAGGGAGGAGTCTTCTGGGGTGTTGCTGTTGAGTATGGGCTGTGCTGAGCTTACACCTCACTGCACCCTCCTGTGACTCCCAGGGTGCCACAAGGAGCACCAACCAAGCACCACTGCACTGGGTGGCTGCTGTGGGGCAAGTGATGCAGGGAGGGACGAGAGGCTCTGTAAGCCAAGGGCTTTCAAAGAGCATCTGGAAAATGCAAACATGACTGGCACAGAGCCACTTGCCCTTCCTCTCCTTGTTCAGCCCCACTTACTTTCATTTTTGAATAGATGGATTTTACTTTTCATCACTGCTGCTGTCCCTGCCCACTGCCGCTCAGTCGTTGCAGCAGATCAGCGTCTTAAGAGTGGGTCAGGTGTAGGAATCTGGAGCTGGGCATCACAAACCATATGATGGAGGAGTGGGATTGTAGCAGAAAAATAAAATAATGAGGATTAATATTTCCCAAATATTTGCTCCCAAACTACCTTCTCTTCCACAGCATATTAGTAATTGAGAGAGCATAGAGGAGAAGAAAGGAGGCTAAATAAAATGAGATCTTTTCCTGGTGATTTATAGCATCCTTTATCTCCTCTTTCCCCCTTGCCCCAGGCAGGGTCTGTTTCTCACAGGGTTTTTTTTTCTACCAATCCCTGGCACCTCTCTGCCTGGTGTGACTGGACCTCAGGCTGATTTTATCTTGCTTTGCAGCTGCTGAACGCAGACCCAGAAGAGGATGGGGAAGCAGAACAGCAAGCTGCGCCCCGAGGTGCTGCAGGACCTGCGTGAGAACACCGAGTTCACGGACCACGAGCTGCAGGAGTGGTACAAGGGCTTCCTAAAAGATTGCCCAACAGGCCATTTGACTGTAGAAGAGTTCAAAAAAATATATGCAAATTTTTTTCCCTATGGCGACGCATCGAAGTTTGCGGAACATGTCTTCCGCACCTTTGACACCAACGGCGACGGGACGATTGACTTTAGGGAATTCATCATCGCCCTGAGTGTCACCTCTCGGGGCAAGCTGGAACAGAAGCTGAAGTGGGCGTTTAGTATGTATGACCTGGATGGCAACGGGTACATCAGCCGCGGGGAAATGCTAGAAATAGTGCAGGTGAGGCATGATCGTATTGTGTGTCTTATTTGTGTTGCTGTAACCTCTTCACCCTCAGACAGCTGGACCTGGAGACAAGGAATATGCTGAGCTGGGTCAGTCCTGCCCCAGGGAGGTTCCTGAGCCCGTGGTCCCCAAGGGGACACTGGTGTCCGTGGTGGGACCTACGAGATGCAGATGAGGAAAGGGCTTGACACATGAATAGGGCATTTGTGCAGCAGGCTCGCAACCAAAATCCTGCAGAGCTCTCCCTGGGGATTTCTTAGTGGGGTGTTAATGGGATCAAAAAACTTAAATGCAAATTCTACTGACCTGATAAATCTCAAAATACTTTGAAACTTCAAATCAGAGTCAGTGTGAACTCTGGATGAAAGGCTGTAGCATGTCTTTGTCTCCAGAAGGCAGAGGATACATAGACCACAGGCTCTAGCGGGGGGCGTGCAGGGTAGAACACCCTGTGGCCCTACCCCATGTGCCCACCAGGGCTCAGCCTCAGCAGTGGGCTGCTTGGCATCTGCTCTGCAGCTGAGATGTGTTTCTTGCGCACTGCAAGGAAGTAACGAGTCAGGCAGTGCTGTGACATTTGGTCCTCATGGCTGAGGTGGGATAATTTAGGTGGAAGGCTAGGACTGCAGACACCCTGAAGAGGTCTCATCTTTATTCACATTCTTGTAAGTCTTGCATTTCCTTAGGCATCCACAAAGAAAAACAACCCCTATTCCTATAGAGACATATTCACCATAATCCATATAGCACCCCACATGAATACATGTAACTGAGTGTGTGATGGGAGCCAGCAAAAGAGGTGATGGCTTAGCCCAGTTGCAGAAGAGAGAATTACACAGCATTGCCTCCTGTATTTTAGCTCAGTTCTGCTCACACATTAATCTAGACCCTGACATTCAGTTAAACTAATCCAGTGCTTCTTTTGAAGTGCGAATGAATAAAGGAAAGAAAAATAAAAAAGCTGCAGTCAGATATTACCATTTGTTTAGGTTTATAAAGTCCTGCAGCTGCCTGCCAGGGTCAGCTGCCCTTTTTTGTTGCTACAGGCTTAAATTCTTTTTCTCTATCCTCGTGCTTTATCATTTGGGTCGTGTTTTTCCTATACCTTTTTTTTCTTTTAAATACTCAGGCAATTTACAAAATGGTTTCATCAGTAATGAAAATGCCAGAGGATGAATCCACTCCTGAGAAGCGAACAGACAAGATCTTCAGACAAATGGACACAAACAATGATGGTAGGATCGCCACCGGCACCCCCTCCTTGGCTGTAGAAATAGATGTTTTCTAGCCCAGCCTTGGTAGTTTATGGTATTTGGAGAGAGGGGGTGGAGGGCAGGGATGTCCTTACTGTGCCTCTGGTCTCTGACTGGCCTCAGTGAGCATCTCTGGTCTGTAACAAATAGGACGAATAAGTGGACAGTGAGCAGCAGGTGAGAGACTTTCCTTGTTGGGGGGCTGAGAGAGAAGCAGTCCTTCCCTGATATTTCATGGGTGAATCCCCTTCTGTAAAGGCTCCTCTGAAATTCCCAAGTCCATTGTTGTTGGATTATTTTCTCTGGGTGTAGCACAAACTAGGCATGAGGTTTTGCTCCCATTGCCCTTGATAGGTTTGCACTCTGGGGCTTGTCGTCCGTAATGCATGTCCTGAAATCAAGAATTCCCTGGGTCTATAGTATTTATTTTCTGTGCATGTTCATGGCATGTGTACATCTGTATACACATGAAAAAATACCAACTTATTTGTAGAAAGGTTTTTATTTAAGAGAATTTTATGGCTGCATTTTGGTGTCTGCTGCTGCAGCCTCAAGGCAAATTTCTGGCCTTGCTGAAGTCCTCAAGTATTTTACCTTTGACTGCATCAAAACTAGCACTTCATCCCCTGACTTGATATGCAGGGGGTTCTAAAATAACGTGATTAAAGTCTTTTCTTTCCGTGAAAAGTAGCAGTGTGTGCAGATGTGCAACAGAGTAGTGGTCACAAAACCTGCTATATGTATACGTCCTCCATCTATTGCATGTTGTTGCTGAAATAAAATCGTACTATTCTCAGTAAAATACCAGCCCTGCAAGCTGTGCAGTGCCAAGCAATAACATCTGCACATGTGTGCTCTGGTGGCTGGAAGTGTTTCTTCTTCCCCATCTGACTGTTGGGCATTGCAAATAGGTTTTGATTTGTGCTTCACTTTTAAGTAATACAAGGAGGGGGAAAAACTAATAAATGTCTTAATAGTTAGGAGTACTCTTTTTCAGGCTGATAAAAACACTTGGTTTGGGAACATTAGCCAGAAGTTAGGACAGAAGTGTGCCACAGGTTTTTGAACTTCTGTAATTTCTGCAAGAGGAAGGCTTTCTCATTCATGGACTCTTGGAATCATTTAGGTTGGAAAAGACCTCTAAGATCATCGAGTCAAATCATTAACCCAAAATGGCCAAGCCCACCACTGAACCATGTCCCTAAGTGCCACATCTACACATCTTTTAAATGCCTTCAGGGATGGTAACTCTACCACGTCCCTGAGCAGTCTGTTCCAGTTGTTGACAACCCTTTTGGTGAAGAAACTTTTCCTAATATCCAGTCGAAACCTTCCCTGGTGCAACTTGAGGCCGTTTCCTCTTGTCCTATTGCTTGTTACTTGTGAGAAGAGTTCCTCCCTGTTCAACCTGATTCGGGTGCTGGCCACTAAGATCATTCCTCTTCCATCCCTATGGCAGGCTGGTAGTATCCTGGGGCTGGTGAAAACTGGCATGATGAGCTGGTGCCTCCCTCCATTTGGGTGCATTTGGCCAAAAGTGACAGCAAGCAACTGCCAAGTGCAAGATGTTTGAGTGTGGGTCCTGTCTTGAGCTTAGCCGTTTGGGTTAGGTAAGGATGGCCGTGGGGTATTGTGTGAGAGTAGGGGTAGGTCGTGCTGAGTGCATGAGGTAAATGAGAGATCACTGGACACGGTGTTACGAATGCAGCAAATGCTTGTCTCCTCCAGTTCATAGGGAACCCAGTTTCATTTCTCATTAATATTGCTACATCTTATTTCTGCCACTTTTCAGAGTGCTGAAGCAGGAGAATATTGGTGATAACAAGCCAGGCAGAGGCTGCTCACAGGCTCCTTATGGTATTTGTGCAGGGGAGTAGTTCTGAGATCAGGAAAAACCTGACAGGGGGCTGGGTCACCCAAAGGTGAGGTCTGAAAAACCAGACAGGATCTTTACTCCTTGTCGTACCATGCTGTGCTGTGCCATAGCACGGGATTGTTGGAGCCAGGAGATGTCAGGGTGGTGGTTTCTTGTAGTTGCTCCTCATGGTTGCTCCTCCAGAGATCACCTTTTCAGACCCTCAGACTGTTACAGAGTCCATCCAATTCTGTGCCTGTGGCCTAAACCGAAGATGTATAAACCAGAAGTGCTCAGGAGCGACACATAGCATTAGGTGGCTCCCCCAAGGATGGCTTTTCTTGCTGCCCCAAGAAACCCATCCTGTTTCTGTACACTGAGCAGGGCACAGCAAGTGGCTTGAAGGATCATAGAATAGTTTGAGTTTGAAGGGACCCTTAAAGGTCACCTGGCCCAACCCCCCTGCAATGAGCAGGGACATCTTCAGCTAGATAAGGTTGCTCAGAGCCCCGACCCACCTGACCTTGTAGGTTCTGGAGATGCCATCACTGCTCAGCCCTACATGTCACAACAAACAAGGGGGCAAAGTGTGGATATTTGGAATATTTAGGTTTAAAATGTTGTAGTGACACAAGCAAGCATCATTTCAAAATGTACATGTGTTCAGGTACCATACCTTGTGTTCATGTGTAATGTTATTTTTATAGTCTGGTTCTGAGCACAGAGCTGCCAAATGATATTAGAACAGTTGTTTCATTATTTGAGACTGTCTTTTTAAATAAAAAAATAAGAATTATTATTGTGGCTTGTTTTACAGAAGAAAAATGCATTTGGACTTAAAGGCTTGAGCAGGATATAGCTGCTGTGCATTGCGCTAAATTCCCTTAGATGCCTTTGTGATAGATTAGATAGACGTATGTTGCTTTGGTGAGGAGGGATTCTTTTAAGCTGCAACAATGGTGGTGGCAACAACTGAAGTTTCAAGAATTACTTCCATTTGGGTTTTTCTCCCTTTCAGGTAAACTGTCACTGGAAGAGTTCATCAAAGGTGCCAAGAGCGATCCCTCCATCGTGCGGTTGTTACAGTGTGACCCCAGTAGCGCGAGTCAATTCTGATTAAAGCGGACAGTGTGCTCAGAGAATCTCGGCTTGTGTCCTTCAAGCTTTGCTCGCAAACGGATGCCTTCTCAACCATTCCTCCACACTTCGCGGATAAGATCCCGTTGCCAGATTGTGTGTGTGTGTCCGAGCGAACCAGCCCTCGCTCCCCCCAATAACACCAGTGCAGTTCTCCTTCGGCAGCTCCGTTTCTGCTTCCCTGTAATGTTACAATTCACTCTGCACATTTTAAACATTAATTGAAAGGTATGTTTACATGCAGCTATGAGAGAGTTCAATCACTGGTGAGATACCATTTCACTTAGTCTGTAACAAAGGTGGTGTTCTAGTAGTTCCCAAGAAGATGCTAGGTAGGACTTTTACCCAACATAGCAGATGGTAGATAATTTATTTTGCTTCAGAAATTACTATGTTTAAAAAAAAAAAAAAACTGTGGACTGAAATGGAGTAGAAAGTTGAAAAAAAAAAAAAAGAAAAAGAAAAAAGGAAAAAAAAAAGCAGCTTTCCTGGGCATGGTTCCAATTTTCTTTTTGAGGAAAATTGCTTGCACTTATCTAATGGTCTTTACTTTCTTTTAATATATATATAAATTATATATATATGGTGAAGTAAAATTTTAAATATTTAGGTCAGCTATTTAAGGCATAAAATAGAATTCGAGCTTCGTTTCTTCTAGTTGTTTGTGATTTATTCAAATCTTGGAGATTGTTTTTTTTGTGATATTTATGCATTAGCAAATTGCTGTTCCAAAAGAAATGCATGACTAGCAGTTTGTGGATATTTCACTCTGTTTATTTCCTGAATGCAATTATTTGTTCATTTTTACTGTCAGTCATTCCAATGTTACTGTATTAACAAAAGACCTGAAAGGAATTCATCCTCATTTTGTATTTCTCAGTGGAGTCCTACTTTCTGGTGGTTGCTGCGTTAAATGGCTTTTGAGTGCCCCGAGGTGATGTGACTGGCACTGCTGTTCTCAACTTGGCTACACCTCCTCCCTTTTTGCTGTTGATATGTTAATAGTCTTGTGCATTCCAGTGTTATTTAATATCTGCCTAATGCCAAGAAATATTAATTGAAATAAAAGACTACTTTTCTTGTCACTGCCTGTCTTGGTCTAACCCATGCAACAAGTTCCTAGAGTCAGGTATTTGGGGAAAGACGAGGCTGGGTTCCCTGCCCAGCATGTCCCCATCTTGTCTGGGACACGTTGCTTTGTAAGTATGTAGGGTTTTTGGGAGCCAGCTGTTGTGGCTGGGTTAATGCAGAGGTGTTAGTGCCTGTGGGTGCCTGTGGGATCCTGCTCCATTCCAGCTGAATCCGTGTGAAGACTGCAGGAAGGTGACTGCTCAATTTCTGCTGGATGCATAGCTGCTCACAGCAGTGAAGGAAAAGCTGCTGACCCTGCTGGCTCGGCTACTGTGACCGTGGTTTTACAAAATAAAACTCTGTTCAGGTACATGCTGTTGGAATAATGTTTGACACTGGTAGCATGGAAAACAGTTTTCCCCACATTCATCAGGTCTGCAGTTAGCTGCATAAGCCTGTCCTCTCTGCAAAGTAAAGGATCAACAAATTATTTGGCCTGAGGTTAATCTTGAGTATGCAGTTAAGGGATTTTTACTGAGTATAGTGTTCTAGTAGTAGTTAGGTGATAATACTTTAACATTAAAAGAAGGAGAGAGAAATGGTTGCAGTATCCAAATGGAAATATATTGTTAGATCAGACTGGGTCTACAACAAAGACTTGTGTCAGTGCTGCCAAGCAGAAGAGTGCATTCATTTTCTTCCCTGGAAATTCAAATTTGAGCTGTTAAACTGACAGCACTTTCAACTACAACAGTCTGCTGATGAGGCAACCCTGAAAAGGAGGTTAATCAGAAGCTTGCCTGCTTTCCCTGGGTGAGTCCAGCAAAAAAAGGAAACTATTGAAAAAAATGTAATTCCATGGTTGCTGATAGTCTGTCTCCAGCCTTTTTGTGTTCATGCTGGCTGTTTGCCAGAAAGTGCTGGAGCATTAGAGATGCTGCAGATGTTCTTACTCTTATGGCTCTTCTTGCATGGGCTGGGTAGCAATTGTTTAGATGTGAGTTTGCCACCACGGGCTTTATCATCTCTGCATTCAGGAGAGAGTGGAAAAACATCTCTGCCCTTGTCCCAGGGTGATGCCTCTGAGAGGGACTGCAGCATTTGAATCTTGTTTGTGCGATCTTAAAATGAGTCAGACATATTTTCAGTCAAGCATTGCACAATATCCTTTTCTTGGGTACCAAAGATGTAAAAACTGTTTTGCAGTGGGACCTTTGTTGCCTTTTCCACATTTTCCTGACAACTCACCTCTTCTGGTTTCTACTGCTGTCTATAGTGAATAGTGAGTTTAAGTAGCTGTTTAACAAAGTCCAAACTCTTCTCATTTCAAAAAAAAAAATCTTCTTACAGTAGCTTTGACCTTGTTTTTGCAGAAAGAAAGTGAATGAGTCTGAATTTTAGAGGTCAAAAATTTCCCATATCTTTGATGTTACAGTTTTTGCTCTGAAATGGGCCGAAGTATCCACAATGGAGTTTTCTGCCAGCTGTGGTCTGACAAGCCCCTGTGCAGCCACATGCGGACACTGGGATTTTGTCTTGCTTCACCTGATCCAATTTCTTCTGCCTTTCTCTTTGCCTCTTTAAACTTTCCAGTCCCAGGTTTGGGGTTTTTTTACATTGTCTCTCACTGCTTTCACAGCTTTTAAGGAGTTTCTTCTTTTCAGGGTGGGATGGGTCAACTGCATTTCAGACCAGGGCTAGCACAGAGTAAGCATGTAAGGTGCTCCCCAATGGCCTTTCAGGAAGCAAGTGAAGGAAGATGCTCAGGAAAGGTGGTCATGCATGGCATCCTGGGGGGGCTGGGAGATCCTCTGAAACCTTACCAGGCTGAGCTGTTCAAAGGTGGCTTCTGATATGGAGAACCTTTTCATTGCAAGCCAGCCACGTACTGGAAGGGGGTTTATCTGCTGTTGCCAAGCAGTTCTCTTAAAATCAGACCTGCTTCAGAGGCTGAAGTTGTGCATGCACAGTCACTGGGAAACTTTGATCATCTGGGCTGTGCTTGAACAGCCTCTCGGAAGATGTCTCTGCTTTCCTGTCTGGTAACGAGGACTCAGATGGGAGAGCAATTTCCAGGCTCCTTCTCCAGGATGTCGTTTGAGTGTTTATACAGGCAGAGTTCAAAACCAATAAAGACATCAGTGAAAAGCTGAGAAGCTTTACTGCTCCTTGTGCTCCTGGGAGTGTCTTCACGGACAAATTGGTGTGTAGAGGGGTTAATCACTTGCGAAATGAAGTCCAAGTGATTAATAGAAAACTTCAACTTGTTAAGAGACTCTGGTGTTTTGGCAGATTGTATGATTAATCAAAAATGGAGTCTTAACTTAGCAAAAGTAGAGTTTGGCACAAAACCCCATCACCAATGGGTCCATTTTTACCTTGCTTTAATAAGCTATGTAATTATTTTCTCGCCATGGAGATATCTAGCACTCTGAAAGCTCTGGCTAATTACTACATAAATTCAGGCTTTTCTGTATAAATTGAAGGTCTTGTTAAGCTAATTCAGAATTATGTCATTGCCTTTCAAATTAAGTTATATCCTGTCTGGTTGCACCCTAACACTGGGTGACGGAGGTGCTTGGGTTCTGTCTTGCGTTTTTCCCTTGCCAAATTTTCATTGATCCTTTTTTTTTTAAATAAGGCCCTTTGCAATGTATTTTTAGCCTAAGCCTCTGAGTAATAAACTCCTGTTCTTCCTCTGAAGAACAACATGAGTATTTCTGCAGCCACAGGGCAGATGGTCTCCATGGATAGTCCCTGATCCGTTATGCAGGGCACTCTTTATTCATATTTAAAGGTTAAGAACAGCCATCGACTTTATTGGTCCAGTGGGCAGACTGGCATTTTGAGCTCCCTGGGCTCCACCATGGCAGATACATTGCTGATGAACCCGATAATTGCTGTTATCTCTTTTGGGAGGACAGATGCTTTATTGAAAAGTAGGAAAAGCGTGGGAGAAGGAGAGCAGAGCATCTCTGTGTAGAAGCTTTGGAGACGCTGGCGTCGCTGGGAGCAGTGTGCCTGCAAGCAGACCTTACCTGTTGCCCACCTGTATCAAGTGTGATGGTTTGGATGCAGACACACTTCTGAAGACTCTTCCATGGTCACTGTGGTTAAAGGGCAACCACTGCGTCACCAGAGGGTCATGTTAATGTCACACAAATCAGAAACCACTGGCCTGAAGGAGGCAAGGAGCTGTCCCAGCAGCTGCCTGGTGTCTTCAGGGACAGAGGGGCAAGGCCACAACCACCAGTTGAGCAGGATATTTTAAGAGGTTAACAGCAGGCTGGCTCTTCCTGATGGAGGAGCGGTTTATCCCAAACAAAATCTTTACTGGTTGGACTGTCAGTAGATGTAATTGTCCTTCACTGAAGGTGAGAAGTGAGGTCCCCTCCTTGCTACTCACCACATACTTTCCCACACTTTGGTGTTTTTTGCTGCTGTGGCTTGGGTGGGTCAAGACTGACACCATGGGTCATCCTCAGCTCCTTCAAACACTCCCTATCTGTAGCTCCAAGCTCATCTTCGGTGTCTTCTTTACCTTGTACCTGGCACTGGGAGCTGCATCACTAAATCTCTGGGCACTACCAGCTCACAGCTGTACTCCCAGGGCTCCCACCCCAGTGTGTTTTTACTTTTCCAACCAGTGCAACTGTTTTGCCTGGGATCTTGGAAGCTTCTTTTGCCTTAACTTTTTTTTTCTTTTGCCTAAAGAGTTCCATGCAGCAGTATGGAACTTGGTGCAGAAGGCAAGTCACACTCTTAAGTCCAAGTTGGTTGCAGATATATTATAGCAAATATGACAAATTACATCCTGGGTTGTTTGCCTCTGCATTCCTGCTCCTGTCACCTAGGCCATTCTGCAGGTAATGAGGTGTAAGGTATTTAAAAGATGTGTAGATGTGGCCACAGGTTAATGGTGCCCTTGGCAGTGTTGTGTTAATGGTTGGACGCTATGATCCTAGAAGTCTCTTCTAATCTAAATGATTGCATGATTCTCTGAGTCTGAAATCCCAGCCCTGTGGCTGTGCATGGTTCTGCTCTAGTCCGTCTTCACTGACAAGAGCAGCCATGTCTTTCTTCTATGTACTAAAGCACCTCTAATGCCTTCCTTGACTTGTTTGCCGAAGAGGATGCAAACTTCCATGTCTCTCGGGTATCTTCATTTTGGGTACGTGCAAGAAGAAACATCTTCCTCCCGTGTGGGGTTTGGGTTGTAGCCAGTACTGTGCTGAGCCTGCACCAGCAGTCGAGAACTCCAAAAGAGGTATCTGGCAGGCAGTCTCTCCTTGTCATGTCTGCAGGACTCTCGTTGCTTTTGAGAACTTTTCTACTGCATCTTTGCCGTGGCAGTGCCTGCAGGGACAGCCACCCCTGCATGTGACCATGAGATCTGGTGCTGTGGATCTGTGGAGCAGGGCTGGAGAGTTCATCACCCAGGTCTTAAACCGAACATTTAAATAACGGGCAAGTATCCAACAAGAGAAATTGAGCTTGTTTGTAGAAATACTGAGGTCCCCAGGCTCAGAGGAGAGCATCAGCTAACTCATATCGTTAGGATATTGGCCCATCCCCTCTTATGAAGAAACAGAAATGGTACAGACAATCCTCTGCTGGAAGTTGGAATTTGTCTTCCATTTGGGCTGTTTCTTCCTGAGCAAGATGTCTTTGAGTGTTTTTTAAAGTGTTTTGGGAGCAGCCAGGGAAAATGCCATATTCTGAGCATCACAGCATGGAGCTGGGGAGTGTCATCCTCTCAGGGACACTGTGAACCCTCATTTGCTGCAGCTGGCAGGAGCAGCAGGCTTACCATTACCATCTCCAGCTCCCCAGGGTTGCTGTGCGGGGCCACTGCTCTCCCCTCTGATGCAAAAGTGCAGTGGCAAAGCAGGGGTGGGAGAAGAGACCCTCCCTCCTCCCACCAGGTCCAGCTGGTGTGAGCAAACACCCTGCTCCTGGGGCTGCAGCAATGACTGAACACGTATTTTTTCCTCTTTATTCTTTTTTCAGTATTTTCCTGGACGCTTTTCAGGGCAAATTTCAGTGCTGAGCAGATGCCATGGGCAGCAGGTGCACTGCTGGCCGCTGGTTCCTCAGGGAAGAGGTGAGTGCAATGACTGTGCCTTAATATGCCATTAATGATGAGGAACAAAACACGAACATTGCACACACTTTCCTTGATGAAAATAAAATAAAATCAACTAATTTAGATGTTAGTGTTGCACAGCCATGGTTATTCCTTTGCTGCTTTCCTGATGAATTATTACTACTTGCAAGGCCTGTGACAAGCAGGTTTGATGCCTGCTGGAGGAGATGGGTGTCACCACTGTATGAGTCTAGTGACACCAAGGAGCAAGGCTGCCTGCACACTGTGGACAGTGCTGATGCCCCAGAAATGGGTTGCAGGTGCCAGAGTCCCCCCCACACTGTGCCATCCTCGGTCTCTCCATCATCATGTGCAGTGATGCCCAAGTGAGCTGCTGCTGCCAGACACCCTGGCCACACTGGGGAAATGTGGTCTTTGGGCAAACTGGCTTTGGTAGCCCCCCCATGCCCCACCTAGGGAGCCTTATAGGCTAAAGATAATCATGTGTAAGAAAAGAACGTAATTTTTTAAGCAGAAGTGTCTTAAGTCAGCTTAAAAGCAGCTGTTGAACCCTTCTGAGCTACTTGGCAGGGGATTCCACATCCACTTCTCACTGAGCTGCTGGTGCTATCAGCCACCCTTCAGGCACACCACCACTAGTCCTCTGTGGGACCTGCCGCATCAAATAGCATGGCTCCCCAGGCAGGCCCCTGTGGGGCTTGAGCTCTCCCGTGGAAACTATGTAAAAAAAAAAAAAGAATAGGGGAAAAAAAGGGGTTTTTTTCCTTTTTTTTCTTCAGTGTGATGCTTTGCCGTGATGCCTGTGAAGGGAGATGCTGGCAACCCTGACTACACCTCCATGTGGCCCTTCCTGTGCCCACCTCATGGTACTCAGGTGATGCTTTCCAGACAGCAGAGGCCAGGGCCACCTCAGTTGCTGTGACAACACACAAAAAGGAGCTAGGAGTTTAATTTTTTTTTTCTTTCAAAGCAAAGCAACTTGCTTGAAGAAAAACCTCACTTTCCATTCTGGGTGACTTTGCAGCCCCCCATGTTCACCTTCTCAGTACAGTTCACAGCATTCATGCTGGACAAGATACTTGAATGGGACAAAAAATCCCTGCCCAGCAGCATGAGTGAAACCATACATGGGATGGTCCAGTGAGGAGGCAATGGAAGGGACCAAAGTCCTCTTTTTCTCTGCTCTGTTCTAGCAATAAGTTTTTCTCAAGGCACTTATGCTTTTTATTCCTCTACATTTTTTGGTGGAGTTCGACCCAGAATATGGGGAAAGGGACAAAAGGGACTGTGAAGGACAATTATAATGGATTTTCATATTCTGGTAGCTGATTCTCAAGGCCCACAGACTATTCTTCCATCAGCCAGCAAGGTGTGTGCTGTTTCTTGCATTTCCACCATCATTCTTCTAGTTTTAGTTTCTTCTGTGCCAGCTGCCTTTGTTAAACTCCTTCCACCCAGCTGCAAGTTTCAGTGCTCTTATGTGATATGTGTTTTTAAACTTCCTCTTCACGCTTGAGCCAGCACCAATTGACGGTGACTCCTCCAGCAGCCCATGCTTGCTTGGTTTGGGTGTCCCACAAATCTCAGCAAGTCTCCTCACAGATAAACCAGTGGGCAGGCAGCAGGAACTGATGGCAGCCACATGTTTTGCCAGAAAGATTTCCTGCTCCTGGGTTTCCTGAAGAATGTTTTGCAACCAGAACCTTTTGCACAAGCACAAAATTCAGCAGCAGCATTTCGAAACAACGGAGGGGTGAGTAGGCAAGAGAAAGAAGATGGGACTGGCAGTGGGAGCTGAGCCTGTGGTGGAGTGTGTGGACATGCTGGCAGATCACCCATAGAGGATTTTGAACCATCAAGCAAGGGGACTCTCTTGAAAATGTCCATCTCTCGGCTGATGCCACCAGCAAAGCATGGAGCTGATGGCACTGCCAGTGTGGTTCCTTTCTGCATTGCTTTGTACTCACAAGCACTTTCCTAACGATAAAGCTAAATATCCTGCCTCTGACTTTTCCTTGTTCTTCCCTGGGATGAGCAATTCCTCTCTCTGTCCTAAAGCATGAATCACTTCAAAATCTTCACCTCCATCAGCACCACAGCTCTGTCTTAAAGACTTTTTCTGAAGCAAGACTGCTAATTGTTCCCTCCTCAGTAATGTGATTTAAATAACCCTTCAATCACTAGTCATTTCCACGCCTTGTGGCAGTAGGGACAAATTAGCACCTTAAGTGAGAGAAAGGTCCTTCTAGGAAATTAATTTAATTTCTAATGTGTTTTTGAGAAGCGGCTGCCAAGCTTCAATCAGTCGGTTCCTCTGCTGTGGATGTGTGAAGGAAAAGCTCACAAAGAGGAAAAGATGGCGCATCCTTATGTTGTGCATGACATTGATGTAGAAAACCAGTTTATGAGTGCTGTAGGAGGTAGCTGGGGGGCTACTGGGTTGTTGAAGACATCCCTGCCTGCATCCTGCCCACACCTGCAGCAGAAGCTCACAGCCACAGTGGGTAGGTTTTTCTGGATTGCCCAGCATCCTCTGAAACTCAGAGATTTCAGTGCTTAATCAAAAGGTAGTTGGAAACAAGCCCCAAAGGGTGAGGTATACTGCTGGTGTGTAGCCAACAGTATCATTGAACAGCAGTGAGATCTACCCTCCACCTTGCCTCCAGGTCATGCTTTTTCCTTAAAAATATAGAAAAATTATTTTTAATGTGAAAAAAAGCAATATTGGGAGGTGTTAACCTAGCTGCAGGGGCTGGAATGGTGGGCTTGCCCATTTGTGGAAGCAAAGCTCAAAGTTCACTTGCTCTGCCCAGGGGATTGAGAGGATTTTTGTACTTCAGCAAACTGGCCACAGCCTTACCAGGCTGGACAAACATCTTGGATGACTAAATAGTGATTTACAATGAGTTGGAGCCCACAGGCATACCCTGTCATGTCCTGGAAGAGAGGATGGAGAGGACCTGGGTACGCTGGGGTCTCATAGAGATGAGAATTGCTGAAGTGAATGCATTAGACCCAGGGGGGTTTTCAGCTTTATCCATGTATCTTAGAATAGCAAGTGGTTTTTTTTTTCATCTCAGAGTAGTAATGTTTTACTATTTATGCCACCAACATGGCAGTGAGAAGCCAAGCTTCAACATTTCATTTCCTTAATCAAAAGTTGCAACCTCAGTCCCCTACAGTTACAGATGACAGTGACCCAAGCTGAGGAGCTGCCGCCACCTGAAGTGCTACAGGAAAGGTTTTCCAACACCCTGCTAAGACAAACAGAAATAAACTGCTTGGATCAGGTCATACCCACCTCAGTGCATCCAAAGAGCAGAAGGATGAGACCATAACATTTAAATCAGCCTCTGGCAAACACGACACCAAATTATTAGTAGTTTGGTTTTTTTTAATGACTCCAGGGCATAGTTTGAGGAATGCCAAACCAGTAAGCCTGATGTCTGAACCAGAAAAAAAAATTGGTAGAGTCTATAGCAAAGCTATAAGATATTGCGGATGCTAGGATAAGTGTGATGAATAAAGGGAAGAGAGAAAATAAGCTTTTACAACTGGAAGTTGTGCCTGATAAATCTGTGGTCTCTGCAGGAATGAAGAGAAAACACATTCTTAAATGATCTGAAAAGGGATGGATAGATAAACAGATAGATAGATAGATAGATAGATAGATAGATAGATAGATAGATAGATAGATAGATAGATAGATAGATAGATAGATAGATAGAGATAGAGATAGATAGATTGAGTGAGTGAGTGAGTGAGATAAAGAAGTTTGCTGGTGATACAGGATTCTTTAGGATCATTAGCAATTATGCAAAGTATTGCAGAAGTTTTTCTCCATATTGATAATGAATAAGGTATTAGAACTACCCATTATCTAAAACTTAGTTAAGTTACCTAATTCTAACTACAAGAAAAAAAAGAAGTTTGAAAAACAGTAGTTTTAACTACTCATACACTTTTAGGTCAAAATTAATATGGTATTGGGATCACTTTGGGTAGAGGTCTAAAAATATCAGCTCAGTACTCACCTTACAAGACAAATAAGCAGTCTTATTGTTAAGGATGTTACTGACTGGGTAAAATGGTTCCCCAAGCACCACACACATCATGTGTGGTTACAGTAGCCTCCAAAACCTCTCTCTTCTGCTCTGGCCTCCCTGTGCAGTCTGTGTGACTGTGTTCCTGTGCTCTTAGCTCCTTGCTAGACAATATAAACTTTGAGGGTCTTTATATGGCAGCTGGTACCCAGCTAAATCATGTACAGTGTCAGCCATGCCCGTGTAGACCAATGGCAAATGGCTTCACAGCTGCCTAATGCGAGCAGGGAACATTATGATCAGCTCCTCTTGACCCTGCAGCTAATGCAGGCCAGCGAATCTGCCTTAGTAATTTGTGTACCAGCATTGTACCTTTGGCCTGAGGCTGGAGACGATGCTGAACATCTGCCGCTGGACTCCTTAAAGTGACATCAATACTCTTTTGTCCTGAGTCTGGTACCAGCTCAGCTGCATCCATCTCTCCCAAAGATAAATTATACTTTATTGCATGAT
>VZRE01013502.1:151408-161909 GCA_013396775.1 Cephalopterus ornatus | reverse complement strand
GAGCCTCAAAGGACCAGAGGAGCCTCAAAGGACCAGAGGAGCCCCAAAGGACCAGAGGACATGGAGAAGACAGAGGGAGACAGAGCACAGCCAGGGTAGGGATGGGATGGTTTCTGCAGCACCATCATGACAACGCAGAAGCAAAGGAGGAACAAGAGCTGTTGGGAAATGCACTGACACCACGCCCTGCCAAAGCTCCTTCCCTCACATTTCCTGGGCTGTGGGGTGGGATATGACCATGGAGGTACCCCACGGCACCACCCTGCCCGCTTGGACAGTATCTTGGTTGCAGGAGCCAGGAGAGAGCTGAGCAGGGGGAGGGAGTCCCTGCTGACGAGGCTGGAACCTTTGACGAGGTTGGGACCCTTGGCAAAGCTCCCAGGAGCCCTTCGTGCGGCGTG
Source organism: Cephalopterus ornatus (assembly GCA_013396775.1). Classification (NCBI taxonomy): domain Eukaryota; kingdom Metazoa; phylum Chordata; class Aves; order Passeriformes; family Cotingidae; genus Cephalopterus; species Cephalopterus ornatus. Next base: position 161,508 of record VZRE01013502.1, on the reverse strand, counting down.
GCCCGGGTTTGGCTCACGGAGCAGAGCGTCCTTGGTGGCCCAGGCAGGTGCTGATCCCAGAAGGCCATTTCCCAGAGGGCCATTTCCCGTGGGTTGTCCCGTGCAGGCGGTGGCAGGAGGGGGCGGCGCGAGAGGAGCCCGTTGTTCCCAGGCGTTGATGGCGAGGAGAAGGACTGTACTGTCGGGTGGGTGGGTGGATCTCATGGGGGGTTTTTTTTAGTAGAGCTGGAGCTGGAGCTTCATCCTCAGTGCCTGGCCCAGCTCCCCTGCCAAGTAGTTGAGGTGGTTCTTGGCCTCGAGTTTCTGCAGTTCCCGCCTGCGGTACAGGGGCACGCTCACGATCTCCAGCAGGTACGTGCCAGGCAGGATTTTCTTGCGGCCCAGGTGGAGGAAACTGAGCCCTTCCTTCTGGTGGATGCGGAAATAGCCCTCCTCGTTGCCCTGGGAGATCAGGTACCGCACGCGGTTCTCCAGGGGCTCCACGGCCGGCAGGAGCTCCAGGATGTGCTCCTTGTGCGCCAGGTCGGAGAGGTTCAGGGTCATGGAGAGCGGGGCCTCCACGTCCATGCTGGCCAAGTTCACAGCGTGGTCCTGCGAAGGAACGGGGTGTGTCACTCACAGACCTCCCCCAACACCTCGGGGCCAGGTGGAGCAGGGTTTGATTTAGGGGAATTCTGCCCCAAACCAGCTCTGAGGAGTAACAGCGACTTCCATGGTCCTTGATTTCCTACAAGTGTCTCTTGGTGCCCTGTTTGTGTCTCTGGCACTGAACCAGCCACCACACAGCCCTCAGCTTCACAGGCAGGACCAGGGACTTCAGAGCCATTTTCCTTCCAAGGCCTAAAATGACCCCCCAGTCCTGTAAAATTCTTGGGGGAGCCTTGGACAGAGGCCAGAACTTCCTGTCAAGGAATAAGCTTCCTTTACAGACCCAGTCTGGAGTCAGACAGCGAGTGCTGAGTGAGTTCCCACAGCTGAGAGCCCTCTGTGACCCTGTGGGAACTGCTCCCCCACCACCTCCCCTCGCTCAGAAACACAGTTTGGGTTTGGGCTGGAAGGGACCTGAAAGCTCATCTCATCCCACTCCCCTGCCCTGGGCAGGGACACCTTCCACTCTTCCAGCTTGCTCCAAGCCCCGTCCAACCTGGCCTTGGACATTTCCAGGGATGGGAAACACATGCTTTATCTCTTGGCTTCACGTACCCCCAGACATCTGTGGCCAAACCCCACAAGTGTGTGTTACCTCAGGATATTCCAACCTCCAAAGACCCCCAATTCCCATAGGACTTGTGGACTCAGCGCCGTCCCCAAACACCCAAGGCAGGTGTGGGGTGAGCTGCTCTGGCTGGACCGAGGCAGGAATGGTCCCACTGCACAGGACCCACTATCCCCAAGTGACCCAGCTCTTGCCTTGCCCCCATCCCACCAGGATGCCTTGGATGTCCCACCTGGTGCTTCTCGGTGCCGTTGAGGCTGCGGCGCTGCCGGCCCCTCTTGGGGTACCCATTGATCTTGCACTCGTAGCAGGTCTCGGGGGAGAGCAGGTTGTCCTCATCCTCTTCCTGGGGGGCAGGCAGGTAGGGACCTTTCCCAAAACCCAAGCCAGAAATACAGTGCCTGGTGGCAGGAGAGCAGAGAGACCCAGCTCAGAGCCACGATTCAAATGGAAGCGTCACCAGTGCCCTGGGAGTTGTCCCAGAGACACGTGTGGGTGCAGGACATGGCACGGACAGAACGGCTCTGAGGGAGATCAGAACACGCCTAAACAAGAGGGTTTAATTAATCCATCTCCATCCTGGACTGGGTGGATCTACAGAGCACCTCCTACAGCACCGGCAGCTGCGCTAACCATTGGATCAGGGAATGGAGGAGGAAATGCACACTGGAGATGATCTAACTTCCCTAAACCTTTCATTTGGGCTAACAGGTGGCTGGAGTTCTCTTGACAGGCTTTTTGGGTTTGATCTTTAAAACACCCAAGCTTTGAGTTTCGCTGGGCTGGCTCTGGGACAGCTGGGATCTTAAATTTATGGTCCTTCAAAGGCATCTTGGAGTAACCAGAAGACACAGAGGAGATGAACAAAGACATTACAGCCTGAGAGCTGGAGACTCTCTGTCTGAGGAGGAGTGATAAGAGAACCAAAGCATGCAGATCAAATTAGCCAATTAAGGACAGAATACTAATTAACGAGGAGAATTGTGTAACTTAGAACCAATCAGTGTTAATTTCTCTGTTCGCTAAAACGTGTAAATAGGAGAAAAGCCTTGCAAGGGACACGTGGCTGGAATGATTCTGGCCAGAATAAAGGAATGCCTGGCTCACCGACTCTTCAAAGGGTGGAGGGTTTAATTTCTTCCCAACGATTTTCAGCGACCCGAGGATCTTGGGGCGGGTGAGGAGAAGCTGAGGGCTGCCAGGGGCTTCCTGGGAGCTCCTTCAAACCACCCCGGTGGCAGAGAGAGCACAAGCAGGGCGGTGGAGACACCCACGGGACAACATTCCCCAGGACTGGCTGCTCCCTTACCCTTGTCCCGCTCGGAAGTAGCCTCCAGGACACCCGCAGAGATACCCCCCGTCCGTGTTGGAGCAGCCGTAGCTGCAGGGGCTGCCTCCTGCCGAGCACTCATCCACGTCCTGGCAGCCCCCGAAGGCCTGGTCGAAGTCGAATCCCGAGGGACACACGCACTTGAAGCTGCCCAGGGTGTTGTAGCAGGAGGCAGAGCCGCAGGCCGTGGGGCTGGAACACTCGTTCTCATCTGTGGGGGCAGCACAACGGGGCACAGGCTCAGGGAAAGGGCATGAGATGGTGCTCCCACCCCACACATGCTCAGGGAATCCAGCCCTGAATTCCCAGCGGGCTCCCAGAGAGCCCAAAGGAACTACCAGGAGGGTGGTATCCTGCTGCTGGTGGCAGGAGCAGCTCAGGGCTCTGCAGAGCAGCTTCCTGATGTTCCCTGTTCCTGGGAGAACCCGGGGTGGGGCAGGGGGTCCATCCCTGGGCAACATCCCGGTCTGTCTCTGGGGCGGGGCAGGAACATCAGTGGGACAGTGGGGATGAACCCAAACACAGTGTCAGAGGGGGCTGAGGGGGTGGAGAGGGACGCAGGGCTCAGCTGCCCTCCATCCTGCATCCCACAGCTATGGGGTGCACCCACAGATACAGGATACACCCCACAGGTACTGGATACACCCCACAGCTATGGGACACACCCCACAGCTATGGGATACACCCACAGGTACAGGATACACCCTACAGGTATGGGATCACCTATAGGTACAGTACACACCCCACAGGTATGGGATACACCCCACTGCTATGGGATACACCCACAGGGACAGGATATGTCCCACAGGTATGGGATACACCCACAGGCACAGGATATGTCCCACAGGTATGGGACACCTCCCACAGGTACAGGACATGTCCCACAGGTACGGGACACACCCCACAAGTACAGGACACACCCCACAGCTATGGGACACACCCCACAGGTACAGGACACACCCCACAGGTACAGGACACACTCCACAGGCACAGGACACCTGCCCCACTCACCCACACACTGGTTCCACTGGTAGTGCTGCACGTAGCCCTGGGGGCAGCCACAGCGGTACCCCCCCAGCACGTTCTGGCAGCCGTGCTGGCACCGGTGGTTCCCGTCACACTCGTCCACATCTGCAGCAAAGCAACACAGGGGCAGCTGGGACAACTCCCCCCGGCTGGAGGGAGACCAGCCTGGCACCCTTGAGGGTGCTCCTGCGGGGCTGTTATGTCTCTGCAGCTGGAATTGAGGGGCACCCTCAGCCCCAAGGCCCACAGACACCCCCTGGAAGGTTTTTGAGTTAAGGTCTGGCCTGGACTGTTACCAGTTCTGATCTGCTTGGCACTCCTTAGCAAATCCCATAGCCAGCATGAGATGTCTCCTGGTGGGACACAGGACCATTCCCGTGCCAGCCTGGGCTGTGGCTGCAGCACTGAGACTTTCATTTCTGTTGCCGAGGGCCAGTGTTTGCCCAGGCAGGTCAGGCACCGACCTCTCCTTTGCACCAGGGCTTCCCATGGGGGCTTCTGGTGTCCCACAGAGCCTTCCCGTAGAATCATGGAATATCCTGAGCTGGAAGGGGCCCCCAGGGACCATCCAGTCCAACTCTTAGCCCTGCACAGGGCACCCCAACGATCCCACCCTGTCCCTCAGAGCGTTGCCCAAACGCTCCTTGAGCTCACTGGACTGAGCTCCTCAGAGACTGTGATACACCAGGAACTCTTCCCCAGGGAACACAACTCTGCCAAAGCCTTGGAAACCCTGACCCACCTTCACAGTTGACCCCAGAGCTGTCCAGGGAGAATCCTTTCTGGCACTCGCAGTTGTAGCTGCCTGGGGTGTTCAGACACTGCCCTTTGGCTCCACACAGCGAGGGCTGAGCTGTGCACTCATTGTTGTCTGCAAAACACCGATGGTTTTGGGGCTGGAAAGTCTCTCCTGGGTTTAAAACTGACCCCTGGGGATCTTGTGCCCATGAGAATGTCCTGGTGCTGCCCAGGGGAGCAGGGAGTGGCTCTACTCACCGATGCAGGATGAGTGGTGCTGAGTGAAGCCAGGGGGGCACTTGCAGTTGAACCCCCCAATGATGTTCACGCAGAGGAACTGGCAGTTGTGCTGCTTGGTGGAACACTCATCCAAGTCTAAAGCAACAAGGAAAAGTGCCTCATTTTATCTCCCTGAGGTGTCTTACCCCTGTGCTCTCAAACTGCGACATCTGTGGATACACCTGGGCACAGCAGGACCAGCCTCAGGAACAACACCCGAAGTTCTTCGACGAGAAGAACCAGCCTCTCCCCACCTCTGTGTTACACATGGGCACATTTGGAAGGTGCAGAGACTTCTCCCTGCCTCCCCTGCGATCCCCAGATCCCAGAGTCTCCCAGATTCTCAGCCCAGCCTCCTCACAGCCTGCTACACTGGTACTGGGAGAGGTGGGCACAGCCCCAGCCTGGCACTGGTGGCACCAACACGCAGAACCCATGTGCAGGACACAGCCAGGTTCAAGGTCCCTGGAGTTCAGCACAGCTTGGGATAGGCTCTGAGGTCTGTAGCAAAGGGCAAGGAGTATTTTTTTCCCAGATGAGACAAGTTTAGATTGTGGGAGGATGAAACCCTCACCCACCAGTCCACAAGGACCTAAGATGGCACCTTTTCCCACGCTTATCCTTGCCCTGTGGCTGAATAGAAGGACCTGAACTGTTCTGCCACATGCCCTCGGGTGCCAGAGGTGAGGCAGGGTCTCTGCTCCTTCTCCTGGCTTAGGATACCTTTGCAGATCTTCCCATCCTCCTGCAGGATGTACCCTCGGGGGCAGGAGCACTGGTAGCTGCCTTCTGTGTTCTTGCAGATGAAGTTGCAGGGTTTGGGGGACTGGTTACACTCGTCCAGATCTACCCTCGAGAGACAAGACACATCAGCATCCACAGGGACAGGACCACCCCTTGGACCCCTCAGTCTGCCCAGGAGCTCCTGAACACAAGGTGATCCCGGGTTTTGTGGCACCACGTAACTCAGTGGTCAGGTATCCCTATGGATTCTGGCACTCCCAGATAAATGGCCTATCTTCACCCTCCAGGAAAACACGGATTTTGGGGAGCACCTCAGTTTGAGGCAGCACAACAAATGTAGATCTCCTGTGATTCCAGGGGCACCTTTTATATCAACACCTGCATTCCCAACTTGGTGCTCAGCCTTGGCAGAACCAAAGGAATGTTTGGCTGCTCCCAGATTTCACCTCTGGATCCCAGTCCCTGCGACTCCTGGGGTCAGACAAGACCAGGAACCTCATTTTTAAGGAGTTAAACATGGAGAGATGATCTTGAGGTGCAGAGGGCCTTGAAACAGGGCGAGGTGTCCAGAGCCCTGCTGTGCATACGCAGGGCTGTATGGCCAGAGGGGAGAGCAGCTCCCAGGTGGGGGTTACAAGACCCTCTCTCTGCTTGTTAAAAAGCAGGGATGGAAGCCTGACGTGGCCAAGAGCTGTCCAGAGACAGGGAATCCCTTTTCCCAACTCACCCACGCAGGCCGTGCCCGTGATGTCGGCGGTGTAGCCCAGCCGGCAGTGGCAGCGGAAGGAGCCGATGCTGTTGATGCACTGCCCGTTCTTGCAGAGGTTGGGCAGGACCTTGCACTCATCAATGTCTGGGGGAGGGAGAGAAGGACCTGTCAGTGCCAAGGCTGCCTCTGTCCCCGCTGCCAGCCCCGTGCCCGGGCAGCTCTGAGCCTCCCAGAGCTGAGAACCTGCCCAACCTTCGTGTCTGATCCAGGCTCTGTCCTGCCTGCACCCACAGCCCCTGCACCGAAGGTGTGGCCCCAGCCTCACCTCTGCCATCAGTGGAGTATCCTGGGCCATGGGGACACATCTTCTTGTACTGGGCAGTGCCAGGGAGGGGGCAGAGCTCGCACTGGGGGCCCCAACTGCGCCCGCTGTTGCAGCAGCACTCGGATTTGGTGACCAGGTTGCGGTTGGTGGAGGACATCTGGCACATGGTTTGCAGCACCTCGGTGAAGCAGAACCCTTGGCGGGTGTCTGGGCAGAGGAAAGAGGGGTATGAGGTCAGGATGGGAGTCAGTGTCGGCCCCAGGGATGATGGAGCAGCCTGTGTCAGCAACAGTGTGAGGGTGCTGGGGTTCGGATAAAGGTGAAGGTGATGCCCCACAAACCTTGTGCTCAGAATCAAAGAGTCACAGAATGGTTTGGGTTGGAAAGAGCTGGAAGGCCATGGAGTTCAAGCCCTGGTTTGGGTTGGATGGCACCTTGAAGGTCATGGATTCCAACCCTGGTCTGGGCAGGGACATCTTTCGCTATCCCAGGGTGCTCCAACCTGGCCTTGGACACTTCCAGGGATGGGGCAGCCACAGCTTCTCTGTCCAACCTGTGCCAGGGCCTCCCCACCCTCCCAGGGAGGAATTCCTTCCCAATATCCCACCTAACCCTGCCCAGGGAGGAATTCCTTCCCAATATCCCATCCAACGCTGCCCTTTGTCAGCGTGAAACCACTCCCCCTCGTCGTGTCCCTCTGTGCCCTTGTCACAAGTCCTTCTACAGGTCTCTCAGACCCCCTGAAGCCCCCAGGAAGCACCATCTGCTGCTCCGGGCCCGTCAGGATTTGGGAATTACCGATGCACTCCGTGCCAGAGGGACTGACTTCAAAGCCCTCGTTGCAGTCGCAGCGGTAACTCCCCGCGGTGTTGACACAGCGGCCGTTGGGGCAGATCCCGGGCTTGGTCCGACACTCGTTCTCATCTGGGAGGGAGGGAAGGAAGGAAGGAAGGAGGGAAGGAGGGAAAGAGAGAAAGAGAGAAAAACAGAAAGAGAGAGAGGAAGAGGGAAAGAAGGGAGGGAGGAGAGAAAGGAGGGAGGGAGTGAGGGAGAAAGGGAGAAAGAAATGAAGGGAGAAAAGAAGGAAGGGAGAAAGAAAGGCAGGAAGAAGGAAAGAAAGGGAGGAAGATTGAAAGAAGGAAAGAAAGAAAGAAAGAAAGAGAGAAAGAGGGAAAGAAGGAATGAAGAAAGGAAGGAAAGGAGGGAGGGAGAAAGGAAGGAAGGAAGGGAGAAAGAAAGGGAGAAAGAGAGAGAAAGAAGAAAGGAAGGAAAGAAAGAAAGAGAGAGAAAGTAAGTAGGAAGGAAGGAAGGAAAGGAGGGAGGGAGAAAGGGACAAAGGGACAAAGAAAGAGAGAAAGAGAGAAAGAAAGGAAGAAAGGAAGAAAGAAAGAAAGAGCGAGCAAGCTCTGGTGAGGCAAAGAACCAGTTCCAGCTCTTCATGAGTCCTCGTGCTACCACTCCATTTGAAATGTCCTCCCAGAGCCCTCGAGGACCATTTCCACATCAGCTGGGAAACACATCCACCTGCCCTGGACCTCTCCCAAAGTAAGGGTGGCTGAAATTCGGCTTCCCTGGCCTGCACATGCTCCACCTGCACTGGCCAAGCTGCTGGGCCAGCAGTGGAGCTGGGCTGGGTTCCTGCTCTGCCCGAGGCTGAACAGGGCTGGGCTGCCAGTGCTGCCCCTTCCCAAAGCAGATCAGTGCAAAGCAGCTCGGGACAGACATGGAAATACCCAAAGGAAAGGCCCCCCCGTGCTTGGACTCTGATCCATGTGGGCCAGGGGTGAACAGAGGTTTGTGTGTGAAGGCATGACCGGGACACACAGGAAGTTCTGACCCACGGGAAACCCCAGGGAGGAGCTGTTTGGCAGAAGGATGGAACATAAACTTCCATGGGCAATGCCTGGCAGGGAACTATCTCCATGCCTTTAGGAGTCCCTGCCAGCCTGTCCTGGTACCTGTGCAGCCCTCTCCATCAGGCCTGCGCTGCATCCCTGGTGGGCAGATGCACATGAAGGTGCCGATGAGGTTCTTGCACAGCATCCCCCGGGACTCGCAGTCGTGCAGCCCCTCTGCACACTCATCCAAATCTGCAAGAGAGACCCCATCAAAGCTGCCACTGCCAGCCCTGGGGGGCACCAGAGTGCCCACTGCACCAGCAACCCCTGTGGCCTTAGCCCAGGCTGGCTGGGACACAGTTAAGAAAATCATAGAATCATAACATGGTTTGGGTTGGAAGGGACTTTGAGGCTCATTCAGTGCCACCCCCTGCCATGGGCAGGGACACTTCTCACTGTCCCAGGTGGCTCCAACCTGGCCTTGGACACTTCCAGGGATGGGGCAGCCACAGCTTCTCTGGGCAACCTGTGCCAGGGCCTCCCCACCCCGTGAGTAAAGAACTTCTTTCTGACAGCAAGACCAGGGTGGGTGACAGTGGGCACAGGCCCAGCGACGCCAGAGCAGAAGTCCTGCCTTCCCTGCACACACGTGGCTGAGTGCAGGAGCTGGGGAGGGTTTGGGAGATTCCTGATGGATGCAGGAGGGGGTGTTACCTCTGCACATCCTCCTGTCCTCTCTCAGGGCGTATCCAGAGGGGCAGGTGCATTCGTAGGAGCCGAAGGTGTTGATGCAGCGGAAGGCGCAGAGCAGGGGGTTCAGGGAACACTCGTTGATGTCTGCGAGGAGGAGAGAGAAGAGAACTTGCCTTGGTGCTGTCAGGGACAGGGCTGGACCTCGCCAGGACAGACCCACCCTCCCCGAGCGTTCAGCTCACAAGAAATTTGTTCCACCAAGGCTTCCTGCCATGGTGTTTGGTTGCAGAGGGACAGACACCCGGTGTCTCAGCAGAGGGACAGACACCCGGTGTCTCAGCAGAGGGACAGACAACCTGGTGTCTCAGCAGAGGGACAGACAACCAGGGTCTCAGTAGAGGGAGACACCCGGAGTCTCAGCAGCTCGGATGGGTCCTAGCTCCTTGAGGAGGCAGCTCCTGTATTTTGGCAGGTCTCCTCCTGGGCTCCAGCCTCAGAGGAAGCTGAAGGAGACCAGTGGCGAAGGAGACGAGCCCCAGCCAAGCTTTCCCGCACCACCCCTTGGAGGCCAGCCCGGGCAGTGACCCAAAGGGGTGCCCCCCACAGCCCAGGTGGCACCGGGAAGGAAGGGGCAGTCCCACAGCAGCGTTACCTTCACATGTCATCATGGGCCCCGGCTCAAAGCCCTCGTCACAGGCGCACTCGAAGCCTCCCACCACGTTGGTGCAGGTGCCGTTCCCGCAGGGATTGCCGATGGAGCACTCATCGGTGTCTGGGGACACGGGATACATCGGGGGGTCAGGGGGGTGGGAAGGGTTGGGGCTGGTCCATTCCTGCAGCCGGAGCACTCAACCCCCTGCCCCGGCAAAAGCAGGAGCCGGTATGACAGCGGGGCAGGGGAGGAGAGAGTTCCTTCTGTCCTCTGACACAGAGGGCATGGAAGCAGGGAGCAGGACTCCCACCCACCCCTCACCCACCACATGGACCCTCACAGATGCTCACCCATCATGCAAAACCTCACCCACCAAGCAGACCTTACCCACGCAGACCCATGTAGACCCTCACTCACCACACAGACCTTCACCCACTACACAGACCCTTTCCCACACAGACCCTCACCCACAATGACCCTCATGCAGAGACCCTCACCCACAGACCCTCACCCACCACACAGACCCTCACCCACGCAGACCCCCCCCCCC
>VZRE01013502.1:119715-144509 GCA_013396775.1 Cephalopterus ornatus | reverse complement strand
AAGGGGAAAGGGGAAAGGGGAAAGGGGAAAGGGGAAAGGGGAAGGAAAAGGGGAAAGGAGAAGCAGAAGGGGAAAGGGGAAGGGATGATTTACTCACCAATGGGCTTCCCCGTGTGGATGTCAATGATAAATCCAGGGGCTTGGTTCCCACACAGGATCTGGTACTCAGCTGGAATGGGAACACCGGGGTCAGGGCCATGCCCAGTGGGCACAGAGGGTCCAGCTGTGGCTGGATTTGGGGGTCTGCCAGGCAGGAGGGGCTCAGCACAGAGTCACAGGGTAACCCACACAGGGTGCTCTCCCTTGTCCCCCTTCCCTTGGCAGTGGCTGTGGCCCAAAGTGCACAGGATTGTAGCCTTAAAATCCACATTATCTAAGTTTTAGTCTAAGCTTTACCTTGCCAGTGCCCTGGGACAAGGCTTCTAAAAATGCTGTTTAAGACTCTTTGTTCAGGATTTCAACAGACAGCGATTTTAACGAGGAAAGGGGATTTCTCTGTCCATGAACTGGACTGAGAAAGAGCCACAGCATCTGACGAGAACCAGGCAAAGGTCTCCAGGAGCCTTGACACCACTCCTGAAGGGGTGATACTGTGCCAGGAATAAGGATGAAGATAGGAATAAGATGAAGACAGAAGGGTCTTCAAGACAAATTCAGGAGGTGGAGTGAAGGTGGTGTTCTGGGAGGGACAGTTCTGGAAGTGGGTGTAACAGCTGAGGTAATGTTCAAATATTGCAATTAAATAACAACATAAAGCGTAAATAATTACAAAAATATTGTAATTGGATGATGGTATAAAGTTCTAACCCCTATATAGCTCAGGATGCACGCTTTGGAAAACACTCCTGTGCATCCAATGTGGAATAAACGAGCGCTTTTTGCTTTAAAAAAGAGTTTTAGAGTGTTATTTTCCATCTTTTGGGCATCAGAATCCCTGGAAAAGCGAGGGGACAGCCAGGGAATGAGGTGACTTACGGCTGGCAGGGGTGGGGCAGGGCTCACAGGGCTTGTTCCAGGCCTTGCCAATGTTGTAGGAGCAGCAGCACATCTTCTTGGTCATGTTGAAGGAGAGCTCGTTCTCACACGTGTCGTTGTAGTTGCGGTAGCACACGCTCTTCCTCATGTCTGCAAAGGCAGCACAGGCAGCATTCCCACCCTGGAATGGGCACTGCCAGCCCTGGGAATGGGTTCTGCCACCCCTGGGAATGGGTTCTGCCACCCCTGGGAATGGGTGCTGCACCAGCCCTGGGAATGGGTTCTACCACCCCTGGGAATGGCACCTGTCAGGCTTTGGAATACAGCACCATTTGGGTGCTGCACCAGCCTTGGGAATGGGTTCTGCCAGCCCTGGGAATGGGTTCTACCAGCCCTGGGAATAGGTTCCAACACCCCTGGGAATGGGCCCTGACAGCCTTTGGAATGGCAGCCCTGGGAATGGGTTTTACCAGCCCTGGGAATGGATACTGCACCAGCTCTGGGAATGGATGCTGTGCCAACCCTAGGAATGGGACCTGCCAGCCTTTGGAATGGGTTCTACTACCCTTGGGAATGGGAGCTGCACCAGCCCTGGGAATGGGACCTGTCAGGCTTTGGAATGGGTGCTGCACCAGCCCTGGGAATGGGTTCTACCAGCCCTGGGAATAGGTGCTGTACCAGCTCTGGGAATGGGTGCTGTGCCAACCCTAGGAATGGGCCCTGCCAGCCTTTGGAATGGGTTCTGCCACCCCTGGGAATGGGACCTGTCAGCCTTTGGAATGGCAGTCCTGGGAGTGGGTTCTGACAGCCCTGGGAATGGGCCCTGATTTGAGCTGCCCCCCGTCACCCCACAGCACAGCCCAGGGCCGGGCAGAGGCAGGGGCAGTGCCACCCCCGTCCCCACGACCCAGCCCTTGCCATACCCATGCAGTTGTTCCCTCCGTTGACCTGCATGTACTCGGGGGGGCACACGCAGGTGTAGTTGCCCAGGGTGTTGTAGCAGGTGCCAGGGCCACAGATCCCGATGTGGGCAGAGCACTCATCGATATCTGCCAAAAACAGGGGCAGCGGGGGTCAGACCGCTGGGCACAGCTGGAGGAGGGCACGGCACGGGGCTGGGGCAGGCTTGGCACGAGGTGCAGATGGGCCTGGCACTGGGAAAGGGTTTGTGGAGAGGGAGGGAAGCCTGGGAGAGAAAGGGGAAGGGACGCTGCCAGCCATTCCTTCTGCCCCCCGGAGCTGGCACCCAGAGCAGCCCCGGGGGCAGGGACCAGAGGTTTTACAGCTCACACCACTGCGTAAGTTCTTGTACAGCTCTTTAGGACCTCTAGAAACGCTGGTTGTCATCCTTTGTGAAGGATTTCCACAGAAAAGGGATTTTAACAAGAGGAAAAGTTTTTTCTGTCTGCAAAAACGTACTGAGAAAAAGACCTAACGCTTGATGTAAGTACTCAAAGCTCCTCAGGAGCCTTGAAACCATTCCAAACGGAGTGACAGCGGGTCAGAGGAGACGAGGAAGAAGAAGAGAAGATGAAGAGATGGTTTTTTTGGGACCTCTGACTCCAATTTACGAGGCGTGGCAGGGGCGTGCTGTGGGAGGGACTGGTTTGGAATCGGGTGGAACAGATGAGGTGATGTCCAGATATTGTAATTAGAGACTGGATATTGTAATTAGACACTGAATACTGTAATTAGACATTGAATGCTGTAATTAGACACTGAATATTTGTAATTAAAAATTGCTTATTGTAATTATAAACTATCTGTAATTAGAAACTGAATATTGTAATTAGAAACAATGTTGTAATTAGAAATTGAATATTGTAATTGGAAATTGAATGTTGTAATTAGAAACTGAATATTTGTAATTAGATGTTGAATATTGTAATTAAATATTAAATATTGTAACCAGAAAGTGAATATTGGAATTATGCAATGAATATTGCAATTAGAAATTGAATATTGTAGTTAGACATTGAATACTGTACTTAGAAACTGAATATTGTAATTAGACATTGAATATTGTAATTAAACCCTGAATATTGTAATTAAACCTGAATATTGTAACTAGAAACTGAATATTGTAATTAAACCTGAATATTGTAACTAGAAACTGAATATTGTAATTAGACACTGAATGTTGTAATTAGCCGTTGTTTTAAAGCTGCAAATCCTACGCATTTGGGGGTGCACAAAACATTCCTGTGCACCCTCCGTGCTGCAATAAAGGAGTGATTATTGTCTTTTAATACCCAAAACAGCCTAGAGCATGACTGCCCCTGATTTGGAGGCCTCGGTACCTTCACAGATCCGGGTGTCCTCGTTGAGGTAGTACCCGAGGGGGCACTCGCACTGGAAGCTGCCGAAGGTGTTGACGCAGTTGCCGCCCTGGCAGAGCCCCGGCAGCTCCTGGCACTCATCGATGTCTGAGGAGGGAGAGCAGAGGCAGGTGTTTGCTGCCTGGCACCCCGGAGGGTCCATCCCAACCCCTCCCGGTGCCCAAGGGGCTGGAGCAGGAGCGCATCCGAGGAGAGCACATCCTTTGGTGGGCACCCGGCCAGCCCAGCAGTGCCCACGCGGGGCTGGGCTCCCCCAGCACCCCATTCCCTGGGCACGGGTGTAAGGATAACTCACCCTCCAGGATGACAGTGATGGGGTTGGGCCGGAATCCTTCTCCTCCAGGGCACAGGGTCTTGTACTCGGCTGTGGAAAAATCAGTCAGAGGGGTCCTGAGCTCGGGAGGCTCCCAAGGAACAGGAGAGGGAGGGAGAACCGGGAGAAACCCAGGAGAAACAGGCCGTGAGGGTGGTGGCAGAGGGAGCAGCCTGACTTCCATGGCCTGCCAAGCCAAATTATCCATCCTGGGAGTGGGTCTCAGCCGGTGAATCCCAGCACCGGAGCTGCACCTCCTCAGCCCAGAGCACAGCCCAGGGCTGGGCACAGGCAGGCTCTGCCTGCCCACTGGAATCCCACACAGGATCCCAACCTGAACCCCACAAGGCACAACCTTGGTCTCCCCCACCCCACTTCACCTCTCCCCTGCCCTGCCTGGCCCTGCACAGGGCTGCCTTCCTCTCCCTCAGCTTCCATCGTGATGACGGAGCAGCAAATCCGGGACCCGGGACCCCCGACCTGAGCTGAGAATCCATAGGGAAGCGTCCCTGTCTCTCTTCCCTGCTGTCCACCCATCCCATGCCCAAGTTCCCCCCAGCCCACTGCCCAACTCACTGGTGTTGGCTGGAGGGCACAGCTCGCAGGGGTTGCCCCAGGCACGGCCCAGGGAGCAGCAGCAGGAGGCCCGAGTGACCCCAACTCCAATTTCTGCGCTGCAGGAGATCCCCCCGTCTCCTCGATCCTGGGTGTCCAGGAAGCAATTCCCGACACGGGTGTCTGCACAAAGACGGCGGTGGGTGAGCAAAGCCTCTCCAGAAACGTTGTGTGCACAGCAGGAACAGAATTCCGGAATCTCAGACTGGTTTGGGTTGGGAGGACCTTGAAGGTCATGGAGTTCCACCCCCTGCCGTGGCCAGGGACACCTTCCACCAGCCCAGGTTGCTCCAAGCCCAGTCCAATCTGGCCTTGGACACTTCCAGGGAATATGAACAGCTCCAGAGCTGCCCTGGAATAACTTCTTAAAGAAGCAGAGCACCCTCACGGGTGACACAAGGTGGGCCAGGCCCAACAGGAGGTGGGTCCTCTTCTGCTGCAGGGACAGCCAGCTGGGGCAGAGAGTGGTCAGCCAGCCTGGTAGTGGCCAGTTCCAGCTCTGAGGGACCACCAAAAAGGCCCCTCAAGGTGCTGGGTTGGCGGGGTGGTGCTCTCCATGCAGGTCCCCACTCACCCACACAGCCCACCCCGGTGGGGTTCAGCTCGAAGTCCTGGGGGCAGTTGCACAAGTAGCTGCCAGGGGTGTTGACACAGAGCCCGTTGATGCAGTTCACAGGGTCTGCACACTCATTGATGTCTGAAAGGATGGAAAGAGGGAGACTGAAAAACACGGTGAAGGTTGGCACAGAAACCACAGCCCCGAGCTCTGTGCTGCGTGTCCACACCACGGGGTCCCTAAGGATGGTCATGGCACGGCCAACAAAGCCCTTCCAGAAATGGGCCTTCCCTTGTCCCACCTCCAACCACCCTCCCAGAGGTAGCAGAGCCACACTGAGCTGTCCCTCCTGTCCACCTTCCAGCAGCAAAGACCCACCCCCACGTCCCACAGGGACACTGAGCTGGCTTTAGGCTGCTGCTGCCATCTCCTGCCACGGCCAGGGCGGGCTCCCCCCCAGCAGGTCCCAGAGCAGAGACCCTCACCCAGCAGCCCTGACCTGTGCAGTTGCCTCCACTCCTGTCCAGCTCATATCCATCGTCGCAGGCGCAGCGGAACATCCCGGGCAGGTTCTGGCAGGTCCCAAAAACACAGATGTTCTGGAAGGTGCATTCATCGATGTCTGCAAAACAGGCAGAGCTGGGCACTCAGGGGCTGCCAGAGTCAGGCTTCTCCTGTCCCACCACAGCCCATCTCAGGCTGGTTTTGGTGCCACGGGAGACCATCTCCTGGGTGAGCAGGACCACCCTCAATGCCCTCTCCTCTCAGCCCTGCCCACATTTGGCAGGAATTCTTGGCCCAACCCCTTGGAAGGCTGGGGGCCAACTCCTGCCAGCTGGAAGCTCGGGAGCTTTGCACCAGCAGGTGATGGGGGGCTCTGAGCAACGGACCGGGTGGGGACAGAGCAGTGGAGAGGGAAGGCCAGAAAGGAGGTGGGCACTGATGTGGGCAGAACTCTGGGCACTCACCCTGGCAGGCCTTGCTGTCCTCTGTGGGGTTGAAGCCCATCTCGCACTCGCAGCGGTACCCGCCGGGGGCATTGAGGCACTGCCCGTTCTCACACAGGTTCACGTTGTCTGCACACTCATCCACATCTAGAGAGACCCAGCACCAGAATGACCCAGCATCCCCCAGCACATGGGACTTCCTTCCACCTGCCCTCAGAATTCCCACAAGCCCATCCCACCCCTCTCCTGGAAGGAGGGGGCTGCAATTCTTCTCATTGCCTTGATCCTCCCCAAACACCTTCTGAGGGGGTGGTGGCTCCCTGCTGAGGGGGTGGTGGATCCCTGCTGAAGGTTTCTGAGGTGTAAGCCTGTCTGCTGTGGATTTTGGGGGACATCTGTGGTTTTGGGGGAACCCCAGACCCAGGCCCCAAGGTGCTGAGCCAGGCTGGTGGGGAAGAGGGCGAAGGATGAGAAGGAAACAAGCTCAGAAAAGATAATGACACGAATTCCCAGGAGGAATTTCTCCAGGGATGTTGTTTCTTCAAGTAAAATTGCAATAACACAGAGCAAAATTAAATATTCCAAACCACCCTCTGAACTGAAGCAGCAGGAAAAAAAAAGGAAGCAAAATGGCTTGGGATCAGTGAGTTGTTTTGTCTGGGAGAGCAGCTCCAGGGAATATCCAGTGACTTGGTCCTGTGAGAAATAATAATCCCTAAAGGCTTTTTACTTAAGGCTTATTACATCTGCATAATGAGCCGTGAGGGCTCAACCACCACCCCGGAGCTGTTGCAGCTCTGATGAGAACACCCCACCCGCCTCTTGTGCAAAAACCCTTCGAACACGCGGGTCCATTCACCACCTAGGCTTAAAGGGAAACTGCCAGCGCCCTTGTCAAAGCGGGGGACTTCTGGGGCATAACTGGGATATAATTCCATGTGCCAAGCTACATTCCTGCTGCCTGTGGGCTCACCTGAGCAGGAGAAGCCGTCGCCGTTGAAGCCCTCGCGGCAGGCGCAGCGGTAGGAGCCGGGCGTGTTCACACAGTTGGCGTTGAGGTTGCACTTGTGCTCTTCGGTTGCACACTCATCCAGGTCTGGGCAGGGAGAACACCCCCTCAGGGCTCTGCCTCCAGCCCTTCCCCCTGAGCCTGGGCAGCTCTGGGGGCTCACAGGTGGTTCAGGAGGTTCTCCGGGGCGCTTGGAGCACTCGCGAGAGGCTCCAAGGTATCTCTGGGAGCTCCTTTGGCCTCTGTGGCCACAACACTGACCCGTGTCCCCAGGTGCCACATCTACACGGCTTTTAAACCCCTCCAGGGATGGTGACTCCACCACCTCCCTGGGCAGCCCATTCCAGGGCTTGATAACCCTTTCCAGAAATAAAGTTTCCCTAATATTCAACCCAAACTTCCCCTGGTGCAACTCGAGGCCGTTTCTTCTTCTCACAGAATATGCCAGGTTGGAAGGGACCCACAGGGATCATCGAGTCCAACTCCTGGCCCTGCACAGGACCACTCCATGTGCCTGAGAGGATTATCCAAACGCTCCTGGAGCTCTGGCAACCTTGGGGCCATGCCCAGTGCCCTGAGGAGCCTGGTCAGTGCCCTACCACCCTCTGGGGGAAGAACATCTTTCTAATCTCCAGCCTGACCCTGCCCCGACACAGCTCCAAGCCATTCCCTGTGTCCTGTCCCTGCTCCCCACAGAGCAGAGCTCAGGGCCTGCCCCTCCTTTGCCCCTCCCCAGGAAGCTGGAACTGCAATGAGGTCTCCCCTCCCTCCCCCTTATTCCCTGGGAGCAGAGCCTGACCCCCCCCAGCTTCCCCCTCCTGTCAGGGACTTGCAGAGAGCCAGAAGGTCCCCCCTGAGCCTCCTTTTCTCCAGGCTGAGACCCCCCAGCTCCCTCAGCTGCTCTTCATACGACTCCTGGGGCTCTAAGCACAGGTGCCAGCTTAGCCCAGCCTCCAGAGGTGCCCCCAGGAGCACCCTGTCCCGGGAGAGGACTCACCGTTGCACTTCAGCCCATCTCCGAGCCAGCCCGTGCGACACTTGCACTTGAAGCTGCCGGGCACGTTGATGCAGGAGGCGTGCATGTCGCAGTTGTGGGCCCCGATCTCGCACTCATCGATGTCTGCAGGGAGGAAGGACACCAGGGCTCACACGGGTCAGCTCTCACAGGGCAGCAGAGAGCAGCCAGGGATCATCCCGCTTCTGGGTTTGGATTCCAATGGCTCCCAGGAGCCTGGGCCTTGGGATTTTGGGGAACAGGCTGCCTGGAGTTGGACCCGTAAGCTGAAGGGCTGAGGAAGGTGATGCAAAAGGAAGGGCAGGCCCTGGCTTGGGTACCAACTAGAAACAGGTCAATTCCTGTCTCTAATTTGCCTTCCTAGCCACCTCTGACTGCTCAGGAGGAGGTCCAGCTACGATCCTGCTCCTGGGTTTGGGTTCCAATGGCTCCCAGGAGCCTGAACCTCGGCATTTTGGAGAACAGGTTGCCTGGAGTTGGACCCCTGAGCTGAAGAGCTGAGCTGTGCTCATCCCTGGAAAACGATGTAAAAGGAAGGGCAGACCCCTGGCTTGGCTTTTCCCTACAAACAGGTCAGTTCTTGTCTCTCACCTGCCTTCCTGGCCACTCTGCCTGCCCAGGAGGGGCTCCCAGCACAGCCACACCCCTGGGTGCCCCCGCACAGCACCCGAGGGAGGGTGCCCTCTCCGTGGCAGCTGTGGGAGCTGTCTGTGAGGGCTCCCACCAGCACCCCTCGCTCCAGGTCTGCTGAGTTCCCACCTGTGCAGCCTGTGGTTCCCTTCTTGACAAAGTAGCCGAGCTGGCAGTGGCAGATGAAGGAGCCCTTGGTGTTCTCACACTCGCCATGCAGGCAGATGTTGGGGTTGAGATCACACTCGTTCACATCTGCAGGAGGAAAAGAAACCATGGAACACCGCAAGGACCGTGGTGTGGCTCTGGGGCAACCCTCAGTATCCCTTTCTGCCCCCAACAGCAGTGCTGCAGCACAGTCCTCACCAATACAGGTCTTCATGTCCAGGGATGCCATGAAGCCGTCGAAGCAGAGGCACCGGTACTCCCCGGGGATGTTTGTGCACTGCCCACCATCACAGATGTCAGGATTATCCTCACACTCATCAATATCTAGAGAGAGGAGACCATTGCCGAGGTAAACAGTGAACAGGGATTGTGGAAGCACAGGAGGGAGGCGCAGGAGGGGCTTTGCTCCAGATCCTGCAGCTACAAGGAGCCTGTGAGAGGGGCTGGACGTGGCAGTGCAAGGCAAAATCATCCGTCAGGGAAATCCCCCCTGGGGAACGGGCTCAAAAATGAGACTCCCTCGCCCTGAAGTGGCCACAGAGGGCCCTGGGGCAGCACCTCTGAGGGCTGAGGTGGGCACTGACCTGCACAGGACCTCTTGTCTGGCATGAGCGCGTAGCCTTCGCTGCAGCTGCACTCGTAGCTGCCCTCCGAGTTGGAGCAGTGGGTGTCACAACCCCCGTTGGTGATGGTGCACTCGTCGATGTCTGGGGACAAGGGACAGGTCAGGCAGCAGCTGGGGTTGTGGGCTGGGACACGTGCCTTGCAGCAGAGGTGCTGAAGAGGACACCAACGCCTTCTCTTCCAACCACAGCCACCGAAATTCCCTCACCAGCAAATCTGGCCGTCGCTCAACCAGCAGCTTCCCCCCTTCTCCAACCCTCCAACGCCCCGGTGAGCATTAGGACAGACGAGAGGCCAGGAGGGCTCTGGGTTCATCCTGGGGTCCTGGAATGACTCTTAGGCACAGAGGAGGACTCACCAACACAGCCCTGCCTGTCCAGCGTGGCCTGGAAGCCCGAATCACACGAGCACTGGTAGGTGCCGATGACGTTGACGCAGCGCCCGTTGCGACACAGGTTGTCACTGAGGGAGCACTCGTTGATATCTGGGGGGAAAAGAGCAGTTGGAGCAGCCAGCCGTGCTGATTCCCACGCTGGGAATCATCTGGGGCCCACCCCTGGGTCTCCAAACTGAGTTTGTCGTTGCCCCGTTGGTCAGTGCTCAATGAACAACGTAAACCCAGTGAAACCCTGGGAACAACACTGGTCCCCCCTGGATGAGGGGGCTCTAACCACGTATCATGGGATCACAGGGTGGTTTGGGTGGGAAGGGACCTCAAGGATCATCACATTCCACCCTCTGCCATGGGCAGAGACACCTTCCACCGGAGCAGGCTGCTCCAACCTGCTCTTGGACACTTCCAGGGATGGGGCGTAGGGGACGGGAATAATTCATACACCCAGCATGAGATCTGAGCTTCCCTGTGCGATTCCCCTTGAAGCCTTGCTGTGACACAGGTTTGCACCCTCTCACCTATGCAGGTGTTGCCCTCAGCTGTCAGCTCGTGGCCAGGGGGGCAGATGCACTCGAAGCTGCCGTCCGTGTTCATGCAGATCCCGCCCCGGCACAGCAGCGGGTCCCGCTCACACTCGTTGATATCTGCACACAACGACATCAATCGTCCCCTTCCAGCTGCTTTTCCAGCTAACAGGGCAGTGCTGGTGCCAGCAGCACAGTCCCGCCACCAGAGGGACATCCCAAGACACAGGGACATCCCAAAATTACCAGTCCCGGGATTGGGTGAGCCCAGTGGACTCCTGGTTGAAATCACAACTCTTGCCGTGACCTCAGGAGGACAGAAAGTGTGACATCAGCAGGAAGGACATTATTAGCTTTGTGCAGTTGAGCCAGCAAGGACTAGAAGGATAATTCCCAGCCCCCCTATCCCAGTGCATTTTCACAAGTCCCATCAGCAGAGGAAGAATTCCTTGGAAAAGACTGTTTGATAGAACACCAACAGACAGACTTTCTTGGTAAGTGCCTCCCAAGCTCCAGTGTCACACGTGGGAGGAGGAAATAAGCCACAGATTGCTGGAAAAATCACACGTGGACAAAAAGATGGAATTTACAAGGAACTGGAGAAATTCCTGGAAGAGGGGAAACTGCTGGAAGAGAGGTGGGATCCAGCAGCGTTCAAAAGGAAAAAAAAAAACCAAGGGATAGAAAAGTTTATAAAAGCCAGACTGGAAAACCCAAACAAGGGAAACTCCTGGAATGGTGAAGTGGTGATGGCTGGAAACAAAAAACAACACGAGGAGGAGATGAAAAGTGAAAAGGAGATGAAGTCTTGTTATCAATGAGTTATCCACGGAGAGAGACCGTGGAGAAGGCTCTTTGTGACCTTCCAAGATATTGTACAGGTCAGGCTTTATGTGCTTCACATTCCTTGGAAGGGCAAGTGCTGGGATGAATCTGATCCTTTAACCTTTGAAACAGGAGTCTGAGAACGGGGTTCTTTATTCTGGTCCCAGAATAAAGATTCTAGTCCCAGAGTCAAAAGATTTTGGGTTCTAGAATTGACTCAGGATGTC
The DNA here is from genome assembly GCA_013396775.1 of Cephalopterus ornatus. Lineage (NCBI taxonomy): Eukaryota > Metazoa > Chordata > Aves > Passeriformes > Cotingidae > Cephalopterus > Cephalopterus ornatus. Next base: position 133,348 of record VZRE01013502.1, on the reverse strand, counting down.
CTGCAGTGACAGGAAGAGAGCAAAAAAAACAGGGAGGCCTCCCTGGAAGTGCTCCGAGGATTCATCCACAGCTGCACCCTGAGAAATGCGAATTGAGAGTACAAAGCCTTTGGGTGCAACAGAAAGGAGCCGAGGGAGTTAAAAAATTCCCCCACAAACACCCCAGTGACAGCAGAGAAAGGGAGTGAGGTTGGATATGTGGAAAGAACCCGGTTTCCTCTCCTGCGTTTATTTTTCAGATTCCAAACTTGTAATTAAGAGGGGAATATTTCACCTTCCTTGGATAAAACACTCTGATGGGATCTTCAGGTTACCTACAGCTACAGGGGACTGGGACACACCTGAAAATGGGGGTGACAGGTCCTTATCAAACACCCCCCAGGAGCTGTGCCTCGAGTTCTCCATGGTAGAGAACTCCATGGGAGCTTATTCCTGGTGAATTCCTGGCTGCGTTTTCCCTGCTGTTGTTGTCTACAGCCACGGGCTGGAAAGAATTCCTCCCTCAGGAGGCTGAAGGCGAACACAGGGGGGAAAAAAGTGAATCCTGGAGCAGAGGAAAGGCCAAAATGTCACTTGGGGGTGAGGTGACTCAGCTCCCTGTCACCTCAAGGACAAGGTGGAACTGGATATAACAATGAGCTTTAAATCAAAGAAGGATAATAAAACAACATCCTTATATAAAGACATTAAAAATCCCACTGCTGCTAGAAGCCAGCAGGGCGTGGGTGGGGACTGTGACAGTCTCAGTGTCTCAGAGGAGGAGCAGGAGGAGGAAGATGATCAGTGTGCGCTGCGGTTTACCCCACACTACAAATTGCATGGAAAACACAAAACCCAGGCCAGTGGCAGGGCAGTGGTTTGTTTCAAAGAACACAGGGAATAAGACATGAAAAATAAATAAATAGTATTGAATCACACCAAAGACTGAAGTGGTTTGAAAGTCCAAGCCAAAGAAGAATATCAAGAGTAGGTCAGTGAGACAAGTGAGTCTGGCTGGACAGATGAGGAGAGGAACGTGGAATGCCAGGAATTAGAGGACAGCAAGAGTCTGGCTGAGCTGTTGGAGAAGAACTGAGGTACTGAGGTCACTGATGGGATTTTTTAAGCTCCAAACAAGAATTATTAAATTGAAAACAGATGAGACTCTGACAGAGTAAAAACAGGCGCCGGGCAGATGGGAGAAGCTGTAAAGAATTAGCTGAGGATAAAGGGCCATGAACTGGGCAGGTGAAAGGAGCCTTTACGATTATAACTGAAAAGGGAGTGGGGCAGAAGGGTGTGGATGATCTCCCAGAACTTCTCAGGAAGGACTTGACCCCTGAAAATGTTTGGGGAGCTGGACAGGGACCTCATTCATGGCTGAGGCTGGTATGAAACCGCTGCAGACCCCAAGGAAAGGTGTAAAATTAAACATCACACATAAAGTGAAACCAGGCTGAGAGACATTTTAGAAGAGATTCAATGGAAAGCAGCCCAAGAAAAATAGGATGAATCAGCAAGGTTCTGAGCTGGGAGAGACACAGTCCATCTCCTGGTGGACCTCTTGCTCAGCAAGGTGTATCTCCATGTCCTCATGCCAGGGGAGGCATTCGATTTAATGACACGTGCAATGACAGCAGGAGGCCAAGCAGGGCTAGAAAGCCAAAAGTTTAATTTATCTCCTAATACAGGAGTGGAAATAACTCGTCTGCTCATCTGCCATGGTGTCTGAAAACGGTTTAGTGCAAGGATTGAACACGTGATGTAAATAGTGTGTGGAGATGGGGGGGGATGTTTAGAGTGGGGAATGTGTAAATAACCACAGAATCTCAGACTGGTTTGGGTTGGAAAGAACCTTAAAAATCATTCAGTTCCAACTTCCTGCCAGGGGCAGGGACACCTTCCAGCGGCTGGATTAATCAGTGGCCAAATAAATAAGAGGTGGCTGAGAAGGGGAAGGAGATGAGACGTCACAGAAAGTAAAACAGCCAAGTGGGGGGAAGAGAATTGGAGCTCTCAAACACCCAGCCCAAGCTGCTGGGCTGGCACAGCTCCACCATGCACTGGCCAGTGCCCAGGATAAAGGTGGCAGGAAGGAAAATACCAGGCATGGATCGTGTCCCAGTTCAGTGGCAATGCCAGGCTCAAGCTCCAGCTGAAAGAAAGGTTAAGGGCAGGGTTTGGGGCACAGGAAGGTCTAAGGAAAGAAGAGTACGAAACGAAGAATAATGGACTCGGTTCAAACACATGAACAAGCACAAGGTGGAGAAGGAAACACAAGGGCTTGGTCTTAGATGGAAAAAAAAGGCACTGGGAATGCAGGGAAGTGGCCTTTGGGTACAGCAACCAGGAAAGAGATCGGAAAGAACCTGAGAGAAGCTGGTTGGGGGCCTCCTGGGCTCCCCTGTGGGCTCCCACAGGAGGCGGCAGGTCAGAACCAGCAGTGTCCCATGAGTGTGACAGCAGAAGAGCCCAGGATGTTGCCCTGGGCCTGGCATTGCACCCAGAGTCCTGCCTGGGGCTGGGCTGGGCTGCCAGTCCCGTTCCGCAGCTCGTGGGGCACCACCAGCCCAGGGCACAGGCTCTGGCCTCACAGGGGGTCAACAGAGCTCTCTGGGGGGAGAGTTTTGGCAACCTTTTCACATCCTGTCCCTGCCCTGCAAGGCACAGAGCCCTGGGCAAGACACAGAGAGAGCAGCTGGGCACGATGCTCAGCCCCAGCCACATCCTGCCCCGGTGCTGGGCAGGAGGAGGTAGGACTTGGAAGGAAGGAGGGCAGGGAGGAGGCGTTTTTAAGATTATTTTACTTCTCACTCTTTTGCCCTGACCCTGCCAGTAATAAACTTAACTAATACCCCTCACCCTGAGTCTGTTTTGCCCATGATGGTGACCAGTGGGTGACCTCTCCCAGCTCACGAAACCTTCGCCCTTTTTTTCCCCCCTCCGTTGCAGAAGGCGGGGAGGGAGAGAGCGGCTTTAGCGGCACCCAGCCAGGGTTCAACCCACTGCTCCTGGCCAGGGCAGGTCCTTACCCATGCAGTTCTTCATCATCATGAAGCCGCTCTCGTAGCCCTCGAAGCACTCGCACTCGAAGCTGCCCGGGGTGTTGACGCAGGTGCCGTGGCCACACAGGTCCGGGGAGATGCGGCACTCGTCGATGTCTGTGGGGAGGGACACGACGCCTTCAAAAATCCCTGCCCTATCGTTATTATTGATATCACACAGCTTTTAGCGCAGCTCCTGCAGCGCAGCACCTTTAGCTCCGTACCAGACCTCTGAAGACGTTGTTCAACGGCCCTCGTCGGAGATTCGAGCGAGGCGGAAAAACGCCTTGTTGTGAAAACGCACTCAGAATGAGACAGAACCACTTGATAGAGCCAAGTCAGAACTACTCAGAAGCCTTGAAGATGTGCCAAGAAGGACAGAGATGAGGAGGAGGAGGAGGATGGGGATGAAGGGGTGGACGATTTGCGACCACCAACTCAAACTTTGGGAGGTGTGTCTGAAGGGATGGGGCAGACGGTTTTGGGGCTGGGTGCAACCAAGGAGGTAATGTCCAAATATTAGAATTAGATGGTATTATAAAAATTGTAAAGGCCTATACGGTGTTTAGATGGTATTATAAAAATTGTAAAGGCCTATACCGTGTGTCTGTGCAATTAAATAGTTGCTTTCTACCTCTCTCTCTACTCAAAATTGCCCAGAGAATTATTTCTCCCATTTTAGGCAACAGACACCAGGGAGTGGAGGAAGGACAGGCCACCAGCACCATTCAACCCAGCACTGGGCTTCAAACAACTCATCTCACCACAGCTGCACCTCAAACTCAGTGCACCAGGAGGAACTCCTCGTCCTGAAGGGAGGGACAGCAGCCAAGCTGTCTCCCTGGTGCAGGGCTCATCCTTCACCCCACGAGCAGGAGGAGCCTCATGGAATCACAGGATGGTTTGGGTTGGAAGGGAATTTAAGGTTTAGCCAGTTCCACGCCCTGCCATGAGTGAGATCCCCCCATCCTGGTGCCCCGAAGGACCCCCTGGGACATCATGTCTGTGCTTTCTCTTTGCTGCAGCACGGTCAGGGATTTTTGTGTGTGCCACAGAGCACTGCCTGAGGCTGCAGCTTTCCAGGCTCCCTGGATGCATGAGAGACAATAACTGGCACCAAAATCCAGGGGAGAAGGAGAGGTGTCAAAGGATCATGGAATCCCAGAGTGGTTTGGGTTGGGAGGGACCTTAAAGCTCATCTCATTCCACCTCCTGCCATGGGCTGGGACACCTTCCACTATCCCAAGTTGCTCCACGCCCCGTCCAACCTGGCCCTGGACACTTCCAAGGATGGGCATCCACCCCTTCTCCCTGTCCTGGCCTTGATGCTTCTGCTCATGGTCCTCCTCCCCATGTCCCTAAAATAAGTGCCACAACTCCCCTGGGTGGCACCATCATGCTGAGCCCCCCTAAAGGCAGCAAGGTGGACAAGGGTGGCCCAGAGGGGTCCCTCACCTGTGCAGTTCCTTTCCTCGGCATCCAGAGCAAAGCCGTTGCCACAGATACACCGGAAGCTGCCGATGGTGTTCCGACAGGTGCCGTGAGTGCACAGGCCGGAGAAGACCTTGCACTCATTCACATCTGGGGGTGGAGAAGAGCAGAGGTTCAGGGAGGGGACGTCTGAGGAGCCCCGAGCCCCCTGGGGCAGGCAGAGGGCTGAGCACAGCCGGGTGCTCCCTGCTTTCTGCTCACCTTTGTAGAAGGGCCGTCCCGAGAGCACGTCCCCGCGGTTGGCAAAGCCGGGGCCGCGGGGGCAGATGGCCTTGAACTCGCTGGTGCCCAGCTTGGGGCACTCCTCGCAGTCGCTGCCCCAGGCCGAGCCCACGGAGCAGCAGCACATGTCCATGCGGTACTTGCCGGGCAGGGGCTCCGTGCACTCGTCCTCGTCCCACCTCATGTAGCACTGCTCCACCCGCACGTCTGGGGGCACAGCACGGCTCAGCACCCCCCTGCAGTGCCCACCCGCCGCCAAAACCACGCCCGGCACCCTCTGGGACTGGCTTCACAGCATGCCTGGAATGGCTTTGGCTGGGACATCCTCTGAACAGTGCCCAGGTTCATTAACCCTGCCTGGCACCCTCTGGGACTGGCTTCACCAGGTCCCTGGAGTGGCTTTGGTCGGGAAATCATCCAAACTGCCCAGGAACTGGCTGTTCACATCTGGCACACTCTGGGACTGAGTTCGCAAGGTCCCTGGAATGGCTTTGGCTGGGGCGTTCTCCAAACTGCCCAGGAATGGGCTGTTCACAGAGTATGCTGAGTAGGAAGGGACCCACATGGCTGCAGCACTGAGACCTTCATTTCTGTCTCCAAGGGCCAGTGTTTGCCCAGGCAGGTCAGGCACCGACCTCTCCTTTGCACCAGGGCTTCCCATGGGGGCTTCTGGTGCCCCACAGAGCCTTCCCATAGAATCATGGAATATCCTGAGCTGGGAGGGACCCCCAGGAATCATCCATGGCATGGACATGACCAGCCTGGGCCTGCTGGCAACGGGGCCAGAGAATGGACCCTCCATGGTGCTGGAAGCACAGATGGCCCCTAGGAAGGGTAGAGGTTTGTCACTGTGTGCCCAGGAGTTGTTTCAGGGCTGCTGGGGCATGTCATTAACCAATTAGGTCATTTGGCCACTTCTGAAGTCCACCCAGGAGGAAGAACAACTGCTGGACTTGGGGACACGAAGCTGTGTGGCAGCTTTGCCTTGGTTCCCCCTGCCAGGTTTGGGTGCCCTTCCTGCCACCACTCAATTGCCAAGAATTCCTGCTGCACGTGGCTGGGAGGGGGAGGCTGGGGCCCTCGTAGAGGGGCCAGGATCTGGGTGAGAGGAGGTGCCCTTACCCACACACGTCCTGGCAGTGCCATCCAGGGTCAGCCCCTCGGGGCACTCGCAGCGAAAGGAGCCGGCGGAGTTCACACAGCGCCCGTTGGGGCAGACGCCAGGGAACACCTCACACTCGTTCACATCTGTGGGCACAGAAGCAGGGGCAGGGTGTGGGACGGGCAGGGGGACAAGGCCAGCGCGGCCTCCAGGGGCTCCTGGAGGAGGTGGAAGGAGCCCAGAGCTGCCCACGGGACTAGAAGTGACAACTTGTTCCGTGAAAAGCTCATTGTCCCTTCCGCGGCCACAGCCAAAGCCCAGCCAGGGTCTGGGCAGAGACGGACAGACAGACAGACAGACAGACAGACAGATAGGGTGGTCCTGGCCACAGGGAGTCCAACAAAGGGCCAGAAGGTGTAGAACCTTCCATCCTAGACTTGGAGAGGCAGGATAGCAGCAAATAAACAACGACCACGATCCCAATGAAAACAGTGCTCCACGTCCTGCTGCACCGTACCTTCACAGGTGACCCCCTTCATCCTGGCGTATCCCCGGGGACAGGCAGTGTCTGCAAGGAAATACAGGAATGTCAGCAGAGAAGCGCGCTGCTCCTGCCTTCCTGACCTCCCAGAGAATCCTGCAACATCCTGTGCCGGGAAGGTCCCACAAGGATCATCCAGTCCAACCCCTGGCCCTGCCCAGGACACCTCAACAATTCCCCCCCTGTCCCTCAGAGCGTTGTCTAAGAGTGCTGGACACCTTCCCCAGGGTTTTCCTTTTTTCTCCTCCACCCCCTGCCCCTCTTTAGTTAAGGAGTTGGGGCTTGATTTGTCACCTACAAACACAGAAACATCAACAGCAACAATGCAGCAGGATTTCTGTGGAATCCTGGAATATCCTAAGTGGGAAGGGATGCACAGGGATCATCAGGACACCCCAACAATCCCACCCTGTCCCTCAGAGGATCATCCAAATCCCCGTGGAGCTCTGGCAGCCTTGGGGCCGTGCCCACTGCCCTGGGGATCCTGGTCAGTGCCCCACCACCCTCTGGGGGAAGAACCTTTCCCTGAGATCCATCCCAAACCCCCCTGGCACAGCTCCAGGCGCTCCCTGGGGGATCCCTGTGCCAGGCGGGGCCTCACCGATCTCGCAGCGCTCGCAGGGGCTGCCCCAGGCTGCCCCCAGGGTGGCACAACACTCCGACTTGAGCGTGGCCCCGTTGATGTTCACCTCGCAGCGCCCGTCCTGGATGTTCAGCCAGCAGGTCCCTTTCATGCTGTCTGCAGGGACAAGGACAACGGGGGAGTGAGGAGCCGCTCCATTCCCAGGTTCATGAAACTCTGGGAAGCAACCCCGGAACTATCCCTGGCTGCAAGATGTTGGTCCTTGGGGTCACTTTACCCTTCAGTCTGTGGGGCCAAGTGGGTTCCAGCAGGGACACAAACCCTGCTGGTGCCCAGAGCCCTGTCCTGCCCTTTTCCCATTCCCTGCTCCTCTTCTGGGTGGAAACAGTCCTTTATCCATCTGTCCTGTGATGCTTTGCAAGGCCCTGACCATCGAGGAGTGGGAAGTGGGAACATTCGCAGCGTCTTGACTGAGAAAGGATCTACTTCATCTTGATGTGCCTTTAATGTCACCACACCACAAACCCATCTGCTGAGTGAGAACACACCATCCCGATGCCCTGAAGGACCCCCCTGGGACCCCATGGGGACCCTGGGACCCCGTGTGTTGGTGCAGCACAGTCGGGGATTTGTGTGTCTGCCTGAGGCTGCAGCTTTCCAGGCTCCCTGGAGGCATGAGAGACGTTAACTGGCACCAAAATCCAAGGGAACACTAAGTGGGAAGGAGAGGTGTCAAAGGATCACGGAATCCCAGACTGGTTTGGGTTGGAAGGGACCTTATAAAGCTCATCTCGTTCCACCCCCTGCCACGGGCAGGGACACCTCCCGCTGTCCCAGGTTGCTCCAGCCTGGCCTTGGACACTTCCAGGGATGGAGCAGCCACAGCTTCTCCGGGAAAACCCGTGCCAGGGCCTCCCCACCCTCACAGGGACCCAACCTAAACCTTCCCTCCTCCAGCTTAAGGCCGTTCCCCCTCATCCTACCACCCGTGCCCTGGCGAAACGCCCTTGGAACCCCTATCCCTGAGGCGGGAAGACGTTTGGGATGGCCGGCCAGGGGTGCTGGCGGGCGCTGGGATGCCCAGTTTGGGAGAAGGCCGCTCCCTTACCCACGCAGATGGTGCCACTGGGGTCCAGTTTGCTGCCAGGGGAGCACTCGCAGGCGAAGGAGCCGGCGTTGTTCCGGCACACCCCGTTCACACACGGGTTGGACGTGCACTCGTTGATGTCTGGGGGGAAAAAGGGAATGTCACCAGGGGGACAATGGGAATGTCACCGGGGGGACAATGGGAATGTCACTGGGGGGATAATGGCAATGTCACTGGGGGGATAAAGGGAATGTCACTGGGGGGACAATGGGAATGTCACTGGGGGGACAATGGGAATGTCACTGGGGGGATAAAGGGAATGTCACTGGGGGGATAAAGGGAATGTCACTGGGGGGACAATGGGAATGTCACCGGGGGGAACAAAGGGAATGTCACCGGGGGACTTCATTTCCAGGCCCGAAACTGGAAGAGATGGGACTAAAGAACGTGGAGAGTGGAGGTTTTAATTTAGTTTCTAAGTTGTTTTTTAAATACGGTAATGATATAAAAAATCTAAAATATAATACGAAAAAGATGTGATAATCTGTGAAGGGTGTGTAAGGATATAAAGTATAGAAAATGGGTGATATATCAGTATCTAAAATAGCTAAAATATGAAATACAATCATATGTAAAAGGTATGATAATCTATGAAGGATATGTAAGGGAATAGATAAAATGGGTAATACATAAATAGCTAAAATAAATAGCTAAATAGCTAAAATATATAAATAGCTAACATATATAAATAGCTAAAATATAAAATACAATCATATGTAAAAGATATAATGATCTATGAAGGATATGGAAGGATATAAAATATATAAAATGTGTAATATATAAGAATATGTTAAATATATGTAAATGATATGTAAATAATATGTAAATACAATAATATTTAAAATATATAGTAATCTATGTATAATATCTAAGTATATAAAATATATGAAATATAAAGATATTAAATATATTATATACAATATAATAATATAGAACATATATACTAATATATGAATAATATATAAAATACAGAAAATGTATAATATATAAATATCTAAAGTATAAAATACAATAATATGTAAAATATATACTAATACATGAATAATATATATGCATATAAAATATATTAAATCTATAAGATATAAGAATATATAAAATATAATACGTAAAATTCAATAATATTTAAAATATATAGCAATCTAAAATATGTAAGTATATAAAATATAGAAAATGCATAATATATAAATATCTAAAATATATAAAATATAAAATAGAACTTATATACTAATATTTGAATATATAAAATAGATAAAATGTATAGTATATAAACATATAACCTCTGACACCTGTCTGATGTGAGGCCACACAGAATTGGCCACGTTCCACCTCTTTTACAGAAAATCCACTTTTTTTCACTAAACTTTTCCATGCAAAGTGCCAGCTCTCAAATATCTGAGGACTTTGTGGACAGGAAAAAATTTCTCCCACTCCAAAACACAACCTTTCAATCCAATGCCCTAAAACTTGCAATTTTGGTCAGGCTTCAGCTAAAATTTCGGGGGCCCGGAGGAAATGGTTCTGGTTTGCCAGCACTGAAAAGCCCAGATGTTCTGAGTTTGGATCAAACCCACAAACCCAAAACCCTGGAGATGAAACCAAACCCAAAACCCAAAAGCTGGAGATGAAACCACCAAACCCAAAAGCTGGAGATGAAACCATCAAACCCAAAAACCCAAAAGCTGGAGATGAAACGACCAAACCCAAAAGCTGGAGATGAAACCACCAAACCCACAAACCCAAAACCCTGGAGATGAAACCATCAAACCCACAAACCCAAAATCCTGGAGATGAAACGACCAAACCCAAAAGCTGGAGATGAAACCATCAAACTCACAAATGCCAAACCTGGAGAAGAAATGACCAAACCCACAAACCCAAAAGCTGGGGATGAAACCACCAAACCCACAAACTCCAGACCCTGGAGATGAAACCACCAAACCCACAAACCCCAAAACTCTGGAGATGCTCCCGTTCAACCCGCTGTGGTTGAAAGGGAACCAAAGGCACGTTAGACCCTGAGCCGCCTTTCAGGCAGGCCCTCAGGCCATGGGTTTTTCCACCCTGTGGAGCTGTTTGTGGTGCCCCCAAGAGCCCCGTTACCTTCACAGGTGTCTGTCTCTGTCCTGAAGACAAAGCCCTTGGGGCAGGTGCAGGTGTAGCTGCCGGGGGTGTTCCTGCACAGCCCGTTGTCGCACAGCAAACGGTTGACAGTGCACTCATCGACATCTGCGGGGAGAGAGAGGGGGCTCCTGAGCGACAGCACCGGCCACACCGAGCCCGGGAGGAGCAGAAGTTCAGCTCCACCCTCACAGAGACAGCCCGCAACGTTAAATCCCGTCCGTGCAGGTTCTCACGTGGCACCTCCGTGGTTTTCTGTGCGGACGAGGCAGCACTGAGTGTGCACAGGGCTTGAGGGCATCACCTGGCACCATCTGCCCACCGGCCCTGAGCCCCCCTGCCCCCTGTGCCCTGGACTCACCCACGCAGTTCTTGCCCGTGGGGTCGGACTCGTAGCCCAGGTTGCAGATGCAGCGGTAGCTGCCCCGCAGGTTCTCGCACATGCCATTGGGGCAGATGTCCGGGTTGAGGGCACACTCGTTGATGTCTGACAGAGGAAAAAAAGGCAAAAGAGATGGACCACAGCAAAGGGAAGCACAGAAACATTCCATCTCTCTGGTCTTCACTGTTCCTTGGTGCCCACAGCCAGCGGGGACGTCGCTCCGCTGAAGCACAATCCCAGACTGGTTTGGGTGGGAAGGGACCTTAAAGCCCATCCAGTGTCACCCCCTGCCATGGGCAGGGACACCTTCCACTAGCCCAGGTTGCTCCAAGCTGGCCTTGAACACATCCAGGCACGAGCATCCACCACTTCTCCCTGTCCTGCCTACTTCCCTGATTTGATCCAGTATATCCTGGGGAACCTTGTTCCTCTCCCTCTGGAGATGTGGAGCTGGGCAGCTTTGTCCTGGGAATACACAGCTGACCTGGCACAGGGCTCTGAGCTCAGGAGGAGAGGGCTGCATAAGGGGATGAGACAAGCCCAGTTCCATGAAGGCTCTCAGGTCCTTCTGTCACACTCCTGAGTCTTCTTATAGTACCTTTATCCCGGTGCTCAGCTCAGACCCTTTAATTGTCCCTGGATTCAGCACCAAGTGACCCAGAGGGGTGGCAGCCAGGTGGGCAGCACCTCTTCCTCTGCAGCAGCATCACCTCTCTGCTCGTTTTGGAGCAAAGCTCTGGTGCCTGGGCAAAGAGGTTTCACCCTGGCAAGAACCAGCCCAGGGCAGGCCCGTGCTGGCACAGCAGTGTCCTCGCAAGTGCCACGGTGCCAGATGGCCAGAGGCCCAGGCCAGGGCTTCCCAGACACTGCTAGCCTTTGTCTCCACGCAGCTGGAGTCCAGTTCCATCCAGGGAAATGCAGCCCTGGAGAGCTCTGAGCGTTCCTGCGGGCAGGGCTGGGCTGACCAGGGCTTGTCTGGCGTTAATTCCTTGCTGGAAAAAGCCTTATCAATATCCCTGAGCCTGACTCTGGCCAAGACACGGTGCCCTGGCTGGAAGCCCAAGAAGTCACCAGGGTTTTTGCCTCTGGCTCATTCCCATTTGGAAGGTTTTGAAAGGTTGTTATCTGGCTGCTTTGTGCTCTCCCTGCTGGTCCAAGCGCTGCCCAAGGGCTGGCACTGTGACCTCTGGCACGGTTGCCTGACTCAAAGCAGCCCCTTGGCAACATCCCCCCACACCCACTTATCACCTCCCTCTCCCTGGGAGCCTCGGGACCCTCCTCTCCCACCCCCGAGGAGCCGGAGGGAAACAACCAAGAGGACGCGGTTGGTCACGCTCGTCATTCCCATCAAAGCAGGGAGCAAAGCCAAACTCCGCGGGAGCACCCCCAGAAATGCGGCTCCCCACAGGGTGCCAGGAATCAAGCACTCAATCCTCAGGGGTAGTTACTCAACACCAGCTCGTGGTGGTTTGGGGAGGGGAAAAAAATATCACCCAGCACCCATTTCTCCCCCCGCTGTGCCCAACTCACATCCCACCCACTGGCACGGAGGGAGGTTCTTGCAGGCACTAAAACCCACCCAGGCTCTGCAAACCCTCCTGTGCCCCCTCACACTCAGCTCTCACACACACACAGCCGGCTGTGCCAACCCCCCCAGCACGGCCAGCAGCGCCAAGGCTCTCATGGCACACCCTCCCCGTGTCACAGTCACACAGATGCAGTCACACCCCGCTAAAAAGCAGCTGAAAGAAGGAGCTGAGGGCGACAGGAGACGAGTCCAGGACTTGGGCTGCAACAAACCTCTGCCATCAGCTGTTATCCCGATGCCACTGCTGCAGAGAGCCTGGAATTCCGCTGTGGAGAAAGGACAGCAGAGCCATGAGCTTGGCTGGGCACTTCACCCAGTGGCATTAACTCTGCTCAGCGCTGGATTTATCGTTTGGCTGTTGGAATGTCAGCTCTGGGCTTCCCAGCAGGGCCTGTTTGTGCTTACACAACATACACTTTAGAGCTGATACTCCCAGTTTGAGTCCAACATCCCTGCAATGGGATCAGCATCAGATTTGGGGACCCAGCCTTCACTTGTTGACTGCCTGGCACCCCTTTCCGCTTGCTTATGGCTTTCCCACGTCACTGCCAAGGTGCCAAAGCCATCAGGAGGGCTCTGAGCACCTTCCTGGGGTTTTACACATTCAGAATCCCAGAACGTGCCGAGTTGGAAGGGACCCACAAGGATCATCCAGTCCAACTCCTGGCTGTGCCCAGGACCACCCCCAGGTGCCTGAGAGTATCGCCCAAATGCTCCTGGAGCTCTGGCAGCCTTGGGGCCGTGCCCACTGCCCTTGGGGAGCCTGGTCAGTGCCCCAGCACCCTCTGGAGTGGGAAGAAGAACCGCAGCTCACCCGAGTTCTTGGCCGGGCAGGGCTGGCAGGGCTCTCCGAAGCCGTGGTCTGGGTTGGCACAGCAACACTCCGACTTGGTGACGGCCCCGGGGAAGGGGCGGGCGCAGGTGCCCTTCTTGATGCCCCCGTAGCAGGTGCTGCGCATGTGGGTGTCGACACAGACCCGGCCGTCCACGCCGATGGCCAGCCCCCCCAGGCACTCGCAGCGGAAGGAGCCCTCCGTGTTGATGCACCAGCCGTTCATGCAGATCCCGGGGGTCTCACACTCGTCAATGTCTGAGGGAGGGGACACCGGAGGGTCTCAGCTGCCCAGGGGCAGAGGGACACGGGGAGAGGGGTGAGGGACACATGGAGAGAGGTGAGGGACATACGGAGAGGGGTGAGGGACACATGGAGGGGGTGAAGGACACGTGGAGAGGAGTGAAGGACACGTGGAGACAGGTGAAGGACACATGGAGAGGGGTGAGGGACATGTGGAGAGGGGTGAGGGATACACGGAGGGGGTGAAGGACATGTGGAGAGGGGTGAGGGACACGTGGAGACAGCTGAAGGACACGTGGAGAGGGGTGAGGGACATGGGGAGGGGTGAAGGACACATGGAGAGGGGTGAGGGACATGTGGA
>VZRE01013502.1:106302-119503 GCA_013396775.1 Cephalopterus ornatus | reverse complement strand
CACATGGAGGGGGTGAAGGACATGTGGAGGGGGTGAGGGACATGTGGAGAGGGGTGAATAACACAGGGAGAGGGATGAGGGACATGTGGAGAGGGGTGAAGGACACATGGACGGGGTGAAGGACACATGGAGGGGCAGAAGGACACATGGAGGGGGGTTAGGGACACGAGAGGGGTGAGGGACCCAAAGAGAAGGGTGAAGGACACATGGACATAGGTGAAGGACAAACGGAGAGGGGTGAAGGACACATGGAGGGGCAGAAGGACACATGGACAGGGGTGAAGGACACACGGATGGGGGCTCAGGACACATGGACAGGGGCTCAGGACTATTTTGCAGAGCCTTGTGGACCACGAGGTTCTACAGGGCTCTGCTGCCTATCCCCTGTGGTTCAGGGGAAGGAACAGGGATCTGGGGGATCTGAGAACTCTGGAGATCCAAGCCCTTCTCAGAGCAGCACGGTCTGGTCTCTGCTCTGCTGACGGGGCACTGACCCAGAGAATTCACCCCCTGTCACAGCAGCTCATCAAAGAAACGGTCTTCTCCTCCTCCTCCTCTCTCCACTCTGTCTCCACATCCCAACCTTCCTGGCTCTGGGAGGGAGCACACAGACTGCAGTGGGACATGCTGGAGAGGTTGGGAGCTCTGGGACAACTGCTGCCAGCTCACATTGGCCACCCAGAGCTCCCTCAGAGAGAGCATTCCAGCTCTAATTTCTGCTGGAGCAGTGGAGGCAAAAGAACATTTTCCCTCACGCCCGTTCTGCCGGGAAGGGACAATTTCTGGAGCTGCCTTGGTTGTTCTCAGCTCCCCGTGCTCTGAGACACACCGCAAATCCCAGGGGATTGGGAATGGCCAGGGAACAAGCTTGGGGATCCACACACCGACACAGTAGCGCCCGTTGGGAGCCAGAACAAAGCCGGGCTTGCAGATGCACTTGAAGCTGCCGTCCTCGTTGATGCACATCCCGTTGAGGCACATGTTGGTGGTGGCACACTCGTCGTGGTCTGGGGAGGACAAACACCTGGGCTGAGCCTGAGAGCAGCAGCAAGACCCTCCTGTGCTCAGAAAGCCTCTGGCTCCCGTCTCAACCCGCTTCTTGTGGCAGTGGGTGCTGATCGTCGAGGAAGAGGGTTTGGGACGGTTTGGGATGGAAGGGAGCTTAAAGACAGTCTATTCCAACCTCCTGCCATGGGCAGGGACACGTTCCCACTGCTTCTCCTGGGGAGAAGAAGTCCTGCTGGGAACTTTCTTTCCCACCTTTCCTGGTGGGAAGAAGAAGTCCTGCTGCATTCCTGGTACTCTCAGCCAGTGAAGGACTCAGACACCGGTTGCTGGAGCATGTCCTGCTTCCAAACCCAGCCCTGCTGATGCTCCTGGACCCCAAAACCCACAGGAGCACTCACAGGCTTATAAAAACACCTTCCCATTCAAGCCCTCCCATTTTAAGGTGTCCTAGAGCCGAAGGGAGCACAGTGATAGGAACAGGGGTTCTCCAGACTCCTGAGATTAAGATCTGACTGAACTAACCCTCAATCCCAAGGGAGAACGTAATCCCAGCTCAGCCCCAACCTCCCCAAGGGCTGCCAGGAGCCTCACCAACGCAGTTCTTGCCATCAGGGGTGATCTCAAAGCCGGCATTGCAGATGCACTGGAAGCTGCCGTCGGTGTTGACGCAGCGGCCGTTCCTGCACATCACCCCGTTCATGATGCACTCATCAATATCTGCCAGGAAAGGGACACGGCAAGGTAGGAGCAGGTGGAGAGAGGAGCAGTTCCAGCTTAACAATCTCCACGAGAAAAGCAGGCAAGTGCTCTCAGACTCAAGAAGAATTCATCTTGAAAACGTCTAGCTGGGAAATTAGGAAAGCTTTTCACACTGCCGGGCAAGTGAGGGGTCCTTTGGAAACCATTTCGTTGGAAAGAGAGAAAAATTAAGAATTCCACAGGGAAATCTGCCTTTGCTTCTTGTTCCTGTGGTGGAATGTTTCCTTCCCATCATTCTCTTTTAGCAGTCCCTCATCTGGAGCACCATCTTTGTGCTGCAAGACACTGAGAGAACAACCTTGCTGGGCATCCTGCATCAGCACAGATACACCTCAAAATCCCACCTCCTGCCAAATAAAATTCCTTAAATAGAGTTCTGCTCTTGGAAAGGACTCTGTGGTTTCCTTGACTGCCACCAAGCCATTTTCAGGCAGATAAAGGCAGAGGACACTTCTCCAAGACAGATCCCACCACACACGTGGCTGGAGGTTTGTCGGTGTTTGGGGACTCCTCACTCTGTTTCTCCTTTGGAACCATTCCCCTTTGGCTCCCAGGGCTCTGACACCCCTGGAGCTCATCATGTCCCCCCAAAAGGAGAGGGACAAGCCTTACCAATGCAGGCCTGCTTGGTGGGGGTGCTCTGGAAGCCCTCGTGGCACTTGCAGTGGTAGGAGCCCGGGGTGTTGACGCAGTCGCCGTGCACGCAGGGGCTGCTGGAGCACTCGTCCACATCTGCCAGGGGAAAACACCAAACCTCCAGTGTCCAGGAGACACAACCAGCTCCCAGGACGGGCACAAGGGCTGGGGAGGTGCTGAGCCCCTTGCGCTGACAGCAAGGCTCCTCAGATGGCACCACCTCAACATGGATTCACCTCAACGCGAATAACTCGGTGTCACCTGCGAGAGGACACTCAGTGCCAGGATCTGTGGCACTGAGGAAGATATTAAACAGTGCTGGTCCCATTGTGGACCCCTGGGGACACCACCACTCGTTCCTGGTTTCCACTTGAACGTTGAGCCACTGACTGCGATAATTTGGACACAACCCTCCAGACAATTCCTTATCTACCCAACCCACATTCACCCAACCCACACCATGCCAATTCAGAGCGAAGAATGTTGCAGGGAATGATCTCAAAGATGACATCTGGAACTCTCCTCTTTTTCACTGATGCAGCCACACTGTGACCAAAGGCCACCAGGCCTTTGAAAATCTCTGTCGATGTGTCTTGATAAAAACACCAACTTTCCCTTTCCTTTGTCCCCGAAGTTCCACTTTCACAAAGACAGAGAACATCTTCCATCATCCCACCTGACACAATCCCTCTATCCTCTGTCTCCAGCCTCTTGTGGGGAGCTCTGATGGGATCACAGAACCACAGAATATGCTGAGCTGGAAGGGACCCACAAGGATCATCCAGTCCAACCCTCAGCCCTGCACAGAACCATCCCCAGGAGTCACACCCTGTGCCTGAGAGGATCATCCAAACCCTCCCTGAGCTCTGGTAGCCTTGGGGCTGTGCCCACTGCCCTGGGAAGCCTGTTCAGTGCCCAACCACCCTCTGGGGGAAGCAGCTTCCCCTAATTCCAGGTTATACTGTGGATATAATTACACCCTGTGCACTTGGGTTTAATTTTGTGGCCATTGAAACTGAGGTTTCACTTGGTGCCCTCAAGTCAAAGCTGCAGCCTGGATTAACCTGCATTGCAAATTAATCATTGTAGAATCATGGAATATCCTGAGTGGGAAGGGACCCCCAAGGATCATCCAGCCCAACTCCTGGCCCTGCCCAGGACACCCCAACAATCCCACCCTGTCCCTCAGAGCATTGTCCAAACCCTCCCTGAGCTCTGGCAGCCTTGGGGCCGTGCCCACTGCCCTGGGGAGCCTGGTCAGTGCCCCACCACCCTCTGGGGAGGAAGAACCTTTCCCTGAGATCCAACCTAACCCTCCCTGGTGTTGGGGCAGCAGCTGGAGGTGCTTTAGGAGCGGGCCCAGGGACCATCCAGAGCAGAACCCACTCACCAATGCACTCCCCACGCACGTCCTGCTTGTAGCCCATGTTGCACTCGCAGCGGTAGCTGGACGGGGTGGGGATGCAGCGCCCGTTCAGGCACAGGTTGGTGAAGTGCTTGCAGATGTCAATGGTCTGGTTCAACGTGGCAGTTCCTGGGAAGCACAGAAACAGCATCAGGGAGAGGATTCCGGAGCCCCTGGTTGTCCCCGGCGCTCAGGGTCGGGACATCGGAACCGTGACAGCCCCAAGATGTTCCTGGGCCCTGAACAGGACCCCCAGACCCAGCAATCTCTGCAAGGGGCTGCAGTCCCTGCTGGGCCCCCACCCCAGTGTTCTGAGCTGCAAGGGACCCACAGAGAGCATCAAGTCCAGCTCTTCAGTGAACGGCCCGTACAGAGATCAAACCCACAAGCTTGGTGTTAGCAGCACCCTGCTCTGAGCAACTGAGCTCAGCTCAGGGCCAAATCCCCTGGAAAATCTCTAGGGATACATCTTGATAAAAACACTACCAGGCACGAGGGGGCTCAGCCTCTCCGAGATCAGGTGGGAATCAGTTCCAGCCCCTCTGAAACAAGGTGGGGATCAATATTTGTGGCCACCCAGCACCTTCCCACAGGCTTCAGCCCTCAGCAAGGAGCTGCACTGGGGTGCACATCACAGGGGGCTCCGAGGTGGTGGGGGAGCAGTTTTGTTTTGGGGAGGCAGAGGGGGAGGTGGTGACATGAAAGCTTTGTTCCTGTTTGGTAATTGTTTGAAAAGCTTCGTTCCTGTTTGGTGATTGGAGAGATATTCCAGCCTGGAGCCGACCCCGGCTCTGTTGCTGTGCCAGCAAACACTGTTTGATGTGTTTCTGGGCTCAGCGTCCTGCACAGTGTTCCTGTCACATCCCACCACTTCCCCCCGGGGTCAGGGCACACCGTGGAGCTGTCGAAGAACACGGGTGTGTTGCTCACGTGTGCGGGGCTGGGAGCAGCATTCCAGCATTCCAGCACGCAGGAACACGCAGTGCTCCCAGCCAGGCAGCCTAAAGGGGGTCAGCACAAGCACAAAGGAGTTTAATTACCAATGCTTGAGCTTCCTGGGCCCATTCCAGGCAGACCTGGGATCCCGCCTTGTCCGTTTGCCCCATTTGGTCCGATGCCTCCGGGCCCGTTGAGTCCCGGCCCAACACCATTGGGCCCGAATCCAGGGATTCCTGGAAAGTTCCCAGGGAAGCCTGGCACGACCGGGAGTCCCTCGATGCAGAGCCTGCGGTACTCATCTGAAACAAAACAGCTGCCTCAGAGCTGCTCCATGCCTGAATCCCCCCGCAGGGAGCAGTGGGATGGGGATGGATCCGCTGGGAGCCAAGCGGGTGGGTGCTGGTGGGAAAGGGGCACACGGGTGGGAAGGGCTTGAACACCCTCCACCCCACAGCAGAGGAGGACACACAGCTTGCCAGGGTGTTTGGCAGCAGCTTTTTGGGGCACCTGGCACAGTTGGCACCGTGGGCTCCTTTCCTGCCGGGAAGGACGGGACACGGGAGGTGCCAGGCACTGGGAGCTCTGCCCTGCTCAGAGTTAGGGATGATAAAAGAGATGCAGAGCGATGTATCTACACCTCTGGGCCTCCTCCAGATGCAGAGAGATGTATCTATCTACACCTCTGGGACTCCTCCAGGCCTCCTGCTGCCTGGGCTCACCCCAAGGTTCAGTTGTGGTGGGAGCCAAGGAGAGCTGAAGGAGTGGGAGGAAAGGGATGAATTCCTGCCTTGGCTCAGCTCATCAGGCTCAGCTTCAGCTGAGACCCAGGTAGGAGAACCAGCATCCCCCAGTGACCTTCCCTGATGGGGGGTGGGATTTCCTCCCAGGTAACAAGCGATAGGACAAGAGGAAACTGCCTCAAGTTGTGCCAGGGGAGGTTTAGGTTGGAGATCAGGGAAAATTTCTTCATGGAAAGAGTGGTCAGGCATTGGCACAGGCTGCCCCGGGCAGTGGTGGAGTTCCCATTCCTGGAGGGAATTCACAGACGTGTGGATGTGACACTTGGACGTGGGTTAGTGGTGGCCTTGGCAGAGCTGGGGGACAGTTGGACCTGATGATCCCAGAGGGCTTTTCCAAACACTGCTGAGTTGGAAGGGACTACAAGGATCATCCAGTCCAACTCCTGGCCCTGCCCAGGACACCTCAACAATTCCCCCCTGTCCCTCAGAGCGTTGTCCAAGAGTTCTGGACACGTTCCCCAGGGTTTTCCTTTGTTCTTCTCCACCCTCTGCCCCTCTTTAGTTAAGGAGTTGGGGCTTAATTTGTCACCTACAAACACAGAAACATCAACAGCAACAATGCAGCAGGATTTCTGTAGAATCCTGGAATATCCTGAGTGGGAAGGGATGCACAGGGATCATCAGGACACCCCAACAATCCCACCCTGTCCCTCAGAGCGTTGTCCAAACGCTCCTGGAGCTCTGGCAGCCTTGGGGCTGTGCCCACTGCCCTGGGGAGCCTGGTCAGTGCCCCAGCACCCTCTGGGGGAAGAAATAATAATAATACCCCACTTAACCCTCCCCCAGGACTCCAGGACTCCCCACATCATGCCCGCGGTGCCGCCGGGGTTGGCACAGGCAGGAGCTGGCCGGGCAGCAGCAGAGCCGTTGTGTGGCACTCACCAGAGCCCCGGACAGGGCACATCTCGGGGGTCTGGCCGATGGCCCAGCAGCGCCCCGAGTCGCAGCAGCACTGCATCCTGGTGTACTGGCCCGGCAGGTCCCCGGCACAGCGGCCCCCGATCAGCGCCGAGAAACACGTGCCGATGCGCTGGTCTGCGGAGAGGGGGAGCAGGAGGGGGTCACACCATCACAATGTGCCAGCACCGCGCTCCCGGTGGGGTTCTGACAGCTCATTCCCCCTGGCATCCCCTCCGGCTGCCCCATATCCCAACCTTGTTCTGCCTCATCCTCCCACATCGTGAGGTTCTCCAGCACCTCCCTCTGGAGCACAGCAACGCTTCAGGCAGGGCCAGAACTCATTCCCAGGATTAAATCTCACATTCCCATCCTCCCAGTCCCAATCCCACTCTCCCAGACAGTCCCAGCCTCCCATTTAGGGTCTTAAAACAGCCAGACCAAGAGCCAGACATGGGCACTACATGGGCAATCCCTCCCCATCGGGAAGGAAGGACAAGCTGACCCAGCTGATTCTGGAAGGATTCACAGAGCAGAAAAGAGATCCCCCACCTCATCCCGGGCTTCCTCACCTTCCCCAAAAATCTGGATTATTTCCAGGTGTCTCCCTTCTCCCTCTTTAGAGTTTCTGGACTGATAAGAGATGCCAGGGGCAGGTTCCCCCACTGAGCCCACACCAGCTGGGAGAGGGGTTGGTGGAACCTTGACTCTTCCCCTGCTGGTCAGATGAACTATACTGGGCTAAATTCAACAAATTTGCATCCTGAGATGTCCGTTCCTCAGGTTCCTCCTCTGCTGCTTGTGTCTGCCTTGCTCATTTATATTCCATTTGTGACCAAGGTTTGGCCACTGGCCAAGAGGCCACACAGACACCACAACGGGGCCTGAATTTGGCCACAGAAGGAGCAGCATCTCCTCCTCTCTTGGGCTGTGGGACCCAGAGTGATGTATTTCCCTCTAACTCCCGCCACCAAAACCATTTGCCCTCGATAAAAACAACCCTGCTGCGATTTCAGGTGTTCCCAGACAGTGAGAGGACATTCCCCAGCCATTCCTGCTCCTGGTTCTCCCTGGGAACTGCCAGACCAAGGTGGTTGGACATTTCCCACCCCACTTTGGCCAGGCTGAGGGACCAGCTCCAACCCTCCCAGTGTCAGTCGGTGACCCTCAGTGCTGCCAACCACTGTCATGCGTGTCCTGCAAATCTCAGGTCCAGCAAGGACCTTCCCAGAATTGTCCCACATCCCAGGTTTCCCCATGGGGAAGCTTTCCCTGCCAAGCTCCCAGTGGTCCCGGCGTCTCCTGGGACTGGAGCTGTTCCCAATCCCACATCCCTGCAGCCCAGCCTATTCCTGTTTCAGGCCATGGGCTAATTCCCCCAGCCTGGAATGAGCTGGGAGGAGAAGGAGCCCTGGATGGCGGTCAAAGCCACAGACACTGAGCCTGGCACCGGGGTGGGGTGTGTGTGGCTTCTGGACAAGGCCCAGGAGACTGAGGGTCTTTCACACGTCTGGCAGGCTCCACCTGGCACCAAGTCCTCCAGGAAAACCTGGAACCTTCCACTTCTTCATCTCCAGGAAATTAATGAGGGGGAAAGTCTCCTCTGCTTTGTCAGCTGTGGCTCTGGGCTGACATCAGCCAGCAGCTGGCACTGCCCTGGGCTATAATTGAGATTAGTTGCCAGGAGCTGTTTGATCTGTGGGCTGTGGTTCCATCCCTGCTCGGAGCACAGCCCAGAGCCCTGCAGAGGACACCCACCCCATTTAAAGCCAGGGTGACTAAACCAGCAGGTCTTTCCTCAGGCACAGCCCTCCCACCCCTCAGCACCAACTGGTGCCTCTCAGGAAACTTCATCCACCAAAGTCACACTTGGAGAAGGGAAACTTGAGAGAGGGGGGTGAATACAACCCAGGATTAGCTCCTAATCCTAAGGATGGGAAGTACAAGCCACATGGGTCATCCCAAAGCCTCGGTATCTGGCGAGTGGCAACAGAGCAAGAGCACTGCCCACGGCTCTGCAGGTTCCAGCAGGTGCTGGAGGGTGGCAGGGCTGTGTTTCCACAGGTTGGAAGTTACTTGGTTTCAGGAATTTTCAGTAATTCATCAGAAGTGTAGGGACAGGACAAGTGGGGAATGGCTTCCCACTGCCAGAGGGCAGGAATAGATGGGATATTGGGAAGGAATTCCTCCCTAGGAGGGTGGGGAGGGGCTGGGATGGAATTCCCAGAGAAGCTGTGGCTGCCCCCTCCCTGGAAGTGTCCAAGGCCAGGCTGGAGCACCCTGGGATAGTGGGAGGTGTCCCTGCCCATGGCAGGGGGTGGCACTGGATGGGTTTTTTAAGGTCCCTTTCACCCCAAACCCTTCCATGATTCTCTGTAGCCCCCTCAGACTCCCCAAAGAAGCTCCTCTCTCACCCACCCAGGGCAGGATATTGGGACCACTTGGAAAAGCTCCCCCTCAACCCCTTCAGGGGAGTTATCAGCTTAAGGCTGAGCTGAAATGAACTTCTAGATCTGAGGGTGGTCGTTCGCAAGAAACCCTTTGGCCATCAGAGATCCCACCCAGCTCCTCCCGTTCCTGGGTGGCGGTGCTGGATGTCCCCAAGGCTGGCAGACAGGGTGACAGCCAGGCTGTGAACAAGGCTTTGGAGAGCTCAGGCTCCTTCCCCACGGCCAGACAAGCGCTGACAAGTGTGACAAGGCAGCGAGGTCACCGCAGTTTGTGTTACACCGGGACGCTCCAGCCCTTGTTCATCCCGCCCCTGGTTATTAAACTCAGCTGCTTTGCTGTGGTTTGCAACAATCGCTCTCCCAAATGAAGGTCAGAACTAATTGAAAACTCATCTGCAGCTGCCTGGGGCAGGGAGAGGGGTGGGTGGAAAGAGCTGGGTCCCTGTGGTCCCTCCGTGACCTCCTCCAGGACCACCCACACGCTGGAGGTGGGAGCACAGCCCCGGGCGTGGGTTCATCCTGCCCCCCTCTGCGGCTGCTCCGGGAACAGGTTTGCACAAAACCCTCAGAAAAGCAAAAAAAGGCTGCAGGGAGAGAGGAGGGGGAATTCCAAATGGGATTAGAGAGTGCCCGGAGGTGGGGGATGGAGCCACAGGTCTGGCTGAGGTCTCCGGGTCAGGGAGGCTGGGGAGGGTTCACGAGGTTCTGCCAGGAGTGGTGGAGCAGGAGATGGGAGTTTTGGGGACCTTCCACTGGGATCTCTCAGGGTTTGCACCCCAGCTGGGCCATGGGGGGTGTGTCCTGATGTCCTGGAGGAGCAGGATAGAAGGTTATCCAGCATGGCTTATCCCTAACTTCCCATTCCATGGGTACGTGCTCCCCGTGGTCTGCACAAGGTGTCTGAGATCTGTCGTGGACCTGCAGGGGACTTCTGCACTTTTAATCCTAACGAATGGTGGTGGGCCAGGGGCAGGGAGAGATGGAGGGA
Organism: Cephalopterus ornatus; assembly: GCA_013396775.1. Lineage (NCBI taxonomy): Eukaryota > Metazoa > Chordata > Aves > Passeriformes > Cotingidae > Cephalopterus > Cephalopterus ornatus. Next base: position 109,621 of record VZRE01013502.1, on the reverse strand, counting down.
TGGAAAGTTCTGGTACCACTTCCCAGGAGAGGGATTTAAGGGTATTTCCTTCCCTTTAGGTCTTGTCAGGAGCAGAATCGAGAAGCCAAACATCCCTGGAAGTGTCCAAGGCCAGGTTGGAGCAACCTGGGATAGTGGAAGGTGTCCCTGCCCAGGGCAGGGGGGTGGGACTGGATGGGCTTTAAGGTCTCTTCCAGCCCAAGCTATTCCATGATTCCATGAGCCTCGTATTTCCTTCTTCCTCCTGCTCTTTTCTCTCCTGGATAATGACCAAAGTGGACAAAATCCTCCAGGCAGGTGAAGCCCTCAGTAACCCCCTCAAAACCTTCTCCAGGACTTTCCAAGGCCTGGCTCTACCCAGAACTGGAAGCTGCCCAAGGAGAGATAAACCCCAAAACTCTCTGAGCTTTGCTGCACTACCAGAGGGGGGGAGGGGGGGAAAAAAAGAGCTAAAAAAGCAATGTGCTGGTTTTCAAGGACTGGAACACCACAAATGCATCTGTAAGGCCGTTTTTCCTCCTTGGAAAATCACTCTTTCTAAGCTGTTCTTGAAGAGCGACCCATTGTAGCAACAAAAAAAAACCCCTTCTGGAGGTTGCTGGAGCAGATCCTTCTGCTGCCTAAAAAAACCTCCCGGCCTCTGCATTTACAAGCAGAAATGAATGAAACTCTTATGGACACGTGTGGAACTGGACTCTTTGCGTCAAGCCCAGGTGGTTGAGCCATCCAATAAATGCTCATTTCAAACCATGACGGGCTTTCTCCAGCCTTGCTGCTGCTGGGGTTTTACTGGGCAGGGCAGTGAAAGCAGTTTAATGAGGTTGGGGATCAACTCAAGGCCTGGGTCTTGCTGTTTCAGCTGTAAAAACTGCAGGAGATTATTCAAATGCAATAAAAAGAGGTGTTTACCTTACTAAAAAGGGCGGGGAAAGGGATGGGAATATGTCAAAGCACCACACAGTGCTGGTGCCCTTTTAAATATATATATTTATATATATATAGACACTGTGGTCATCTCCAACCTAAGCATCTCAGAGGCACCAATGGGACAATCTCTCCTCTCTCTCCTGATGCTGTTCACGCTTTAGAAGTGGCCACATGAGTTATTAATTTCCAATTTCACCAGCCATTCCTTCGATTTGTTTCACGGGACGTAAATCGCCGCCGTGAAACGCCCAAAACGAGCACTAAAAAGAAAAAAAAAGAAAAAAACAAAAACCAAAACACAAAAACACAACCATGGAAGCAGAGTTTGCAAAAATCTGGATCCCAGGGCAACAACACCCAAGAGTCAGGGTGAATTTTGCCAAAAAAAACAGGGCCTCGTCCCAAAATGTGACAGCACAGCAGCACGTGTGAGCTCAGGGAAATGGCTGGGCCATGACGTGGGGAGTTCAGATCCACTCACGGTCCACTGCAGCTAAATAAGCCTGGGACTATTTTTAAACGTGGGCTTTCTAATTTTATTTAGCTTTGGGCTTCAAGGAAAGCGAGGAAAAGTCCGTATGACTCATCCATCACACCCCTCCGGGCTCGTGGCAGGGACTGGGAAACAGGAGGAGGAGAATTTCATCCTCGTTCAAATCCATCAGATTCCCAAACAGGACGACTCGTGCTTTACTTCTTACTCACACCCGACAACGTTTGTCTTTCTGGAATTAGAACACATTGAATTTTCCTCCAGGTTCTGTGGATCTAAAAGAATCTGGAGCTGATTTTTTTTTTTTTTAATTTTTCCCGCTGTATTAATTCCCAGGACTTCCAGCTGTACCTGACACTCTGCATTGCAGCAACTATGATCTTTGCCTTTTCAGTGACAGTCCCTCTTTCCAAAATCTCACAGTCCTGGTCTTTCTGGAGGCAAATTGACTTTCTGAACAGTGTGAAAACCCCTGGGATTCATTTTGACTCGAGCAAGTAAACACCAAACTGATCTATTTATCATAGGAACTGTTGTCTAGTCCAAAGAGAAATGGAGCATCAAATATTTACGAGCCTTGGAAAAGGAAATTTTTAGCTGTTCAACATGGAAGATTCACTCCAGGCTTTAGGCTGGAGGCAGGAGAGCTCAGCTCTCCTGGATTCAGGCCAGTTTTGGGGAAGAAGCTTTGGAATATGGACACTTTGAGCCGAACTGGGACAGGGATGAGCAGGGAGGTCTGAGCTGGTGGAGCAGCACAGACCAACCCCATCGAGCTGTTCGTGGCACCACACGGCTGGGATTTTCATGGCAGCCTGGGAATTGTGCTGGAGCCAGGCTTGGATGCTGTGGGAGAGCTCCCAGCACATCCTTGTGACCCCTGTGAGCTCAGCACCGGTGCAGGGATGGGTTAGGGTTAGGGTTAGGGTGATTCCTGTGCTGGGGAAGCTCCTCTTCCTCTCCCAGAGGTGTCCAGAAAATCAGCTCAGGGCAGAGCAACTCACTCCAAAAGGCTGAGTTTAGGGAGATGAAGCCAAATGAGCCCTATGGATTCTTTGCCTGGGGCACTTGGGATTTATGGGCAGGGAGGAGGAGGAGGAGGAGGTGATAAAATTCTCTTTTTTTTTGCACTGGTTAATAAGTAATAATAAAAACTGTCCCTCTTTCACCTCTGCAAAGCAAGTGGGGGAATGTGCAGTTGTGGGGTGTCCCTCTCGGCTCCAGGAAGGAGCCCAAACCTTCCCTTGGATTTACACGCTCCACAACCACCCCCCGTGCCCGCAGTTTGTACTGGGAGTACTGGTGTCCCTCCCTGGATGACAGCCCATGCAGGAGGAAAAGGGGGGATATCTGGGATCCTCCTGCAAGCCGGGAAGATCCCAGGTGTGGGCAGGGGCACGAGGAGCCTTCCTCACAGACACAATCCCACCCAGACACCTCCCACCCCACTCCTCTTCCTCCTCATGTCCTCACAGCAGCCCCTTCAAGCACTGAAGCACCCGAGGTCCAAGTTATGGAGAGGGACAAAGCCCTGGGCTCTAAGAACATCCAGCCCTGGACCTGGATGGACCATTCCAGCCAGGGCACATGGAGAACAGCACATGGAAAAGGGGTTTTCCAGCTCCCTGGGGTTCAGAGCACAGCCTGAGCTGTGTCCCAGAGGGCCATGGCCAGGCAGGGCTGAGAGGGACACCCCCAAAGCCCCCTGAGGGACCTTCAAAACAACCCCCCCACCCACGACCCACAAAACTGCCCCAAATCCCCTCAGGGACCCTACAGACCCACCTGGGACCCCCCCCAACCCCCCTCAAAACTGACCCAGGACCCCCTAAATCCCTTCAGGCACCCTCAAAACTCCCTCAGGGATCCCTCAAACCCACCTGGGACCCCCCCAAGCCC
>VZRE01013502.1:95626-105845 GCA_013396775.1 Cephalopterus ornatus | reverse complement strand
TGAGCTGTGCTTTAGGACCTCACCAATGCAGCGGGATCCATCGGGGCTGGTCATGAAGCCGCGGGGGCAGGTGCACACGTAGCTGCCCGCGGTGTTGGTGCACTCGCCGCCGTCGCACGCGCCCGAGATCGCCCCGCACTCGTCCACATCTGCAAGAGAACACACCCGTGGTGAGGTTTTCCTTCAAATCACCTCCTCTCCCATCCGGATCCAGCTCCCAGAGTGCAGGAGCTGCAGTTATGGGTGCTCAGGGCATGCTCCAGGTCGTCGCTGGTCTCCTACGGACAACGAGAGCCTCCCACACCGAGGGCTCTCCAAAAGACTCTCCCACACCAAGGGTTTCATGGAATCCCGACAAGACTCTCCCACACTGAGGGGTTCATGGAGTTTCAAAGACTCTCCCACACTGAGGGGTTCATGGAGTCTCCACAAGACTCCCCCACGTCGAGGGTTTCATGGAATCCCAACAAGACTCTCCCACACCGAGGGTTTCATGGAATCCCAACAAGACTCTCCCACACCAAGGGTTTCATGGAATCCCAACAAGACTCTCCCACACTGAGGGTTTTATGGAGTCTTCAACAACTTTTGATCAACATAATTAAATGCCCAAGGCTTGGGGGGCACTCGGCTCCAAGGATTGTCCGGGAGCAGAGTTGGATCTTTGGCTTTGGCACTGGGTTAATGGTTTGACTCAATAACGGGGTTTTTTCCTTAGTGATTCTGTGATTTTATGGTTTTTTTTTTTTTTATTGGCAACTGAAATGTGTTTCAGAAACCAAGCTGGAATGAGATTCAACCTCTAATTAATTAATCCCCCCCAAAAGCTGGCCGAGGTGGTGGGAAAAGACAGAAGGAATATTTTATAGTGGCAAAAAAAACTCCCTCAAACCCGTGCCTTGACCATTGGCAAAACGAATTATTCCTGCTAAACAACATTATTTATGATATTCTAAAACTCTGGTGCTGTCGTGAACGGATAAGGGGCTTTTTCTCTGCAGTCCAGGCTCTGCCTGGGGCTGGCAGGAAGGAACTGGCCAGAGTTTGGTCCTTGGGGGGAATTTTTCCGCTGGGAACCACAGCCTGATGGCATTAACATGTGTGGAGCTGGAGCTGCTGCAGGGCAAAGACTTTATCTGCACCCCCCCAAAAAAAACCCCGCAACAGCAAAGACCTCTCAGGAGGGAGAGAGGGGCGGAGGGGATTTTTGGAAGAGCTCACCCGGCAGATTTTCTGGGAAAGGGTCACCTGAAACCCCTGCTCTGGGAGGCAGAACTCCCAGGTGTGATGATGGATATGAGAAAAGGGGCAGGAAAATTCCGTAGGAAAACAGTGTGGGTAACCCAGAGGGGTGGTGGCTTGGGGTCCTTGTCCGGTGTGAAGGCGAGAATTAGTGGAGTTGGGAAGGGAATTTGCTGAGTGCAATCTCACAGTGCCCTGCAGTGGCTGAAGGTGCCAGTGCAGCCCCGAAGGGGTGAGGGAGAAAGGCAGGGGATGTTAAATCTGCTCTGATCTCCCCCTGCTCCAGTGGGAGGTGTCCCTGCTGGTGGCAGGGGGTGGCACTGGATGAGCTTTAAGGTCCCTCCCAACCCAAACCGGTCTGGGATTCTCTGTAGCTGAGCTGATGTTGGTTTATTATTCCCATTTCCAGGTGCAATCAGCTCTTCCTGAAGTTCCTGTACTTTTTAGCAGGAGCTGTTGTGACAGGACAAGGGGGAATGGTTTCAAACTGCCAGAGGGCAGGGGCAGGTGGGGGATTGGGAAGGAATTCCTCCCTGGGAGGGTGGGCAGGGGCTGGGATGGAATTCCCAGAGAAGCTGTGGCTGCCCCATCCCTGGAAGTGTCCAAGGCCAGGCTGGAGCACCCTGGGATAGGGGAAGCGGTCCCTGCCCATGGCAAAGGGGGACACTGGATGGTCTTTAAGGTCCCTTCCAACCTAAACCATTCCATGATTCCATGATGCTGAGGGCACAGTCCCAACAAAAGATGAAAATTGAAACCGAGACTGTATAAATTCCATCTTGGATTTAAAGACTTCCACCAGTGGGAGCTTCAAAGAAACAACCTTCCCCCTGTCCTTGCTCACATGACCTCTTCCAAACACAACTCGCCGCTGTTTTACTTTGGTTTGAGGATCCAAGTGAAACCTCGATTTCAACAGTCACAAAATTAAACCACAGGGCAGGTTATCCACAGTATAACCTGGAATTAGGGAAAAGGTTCTTCCCCCAGAGGGTAGGAATGGAATGGTCGCTTCCCAAGGCTGCCAGAGCTCAAGGAGTGCTTGGACAACACCCTCAGGACAAGGGGATTGTTGGGGTGTCCTGGGCAGGGCCAGGAGTTGGACTGGATGATCCTCGGGGGTCCTTTCCCACACAGGACATTCCAGGATTTCATTCTGTGACTCTATTCTGTGATCCTAAGATTCTATTCCAGTGAAAAGGGGAAGACACTTCCCTGCTTGGCTTTTTAGGGCTGAAATCCTGCTTTCAGCCACCACCTGAGATCTCCCCTGAGCCCTCCCAGTGCTCCTCTGGCTCTTGGATGCTCAGAACCCCCCTGGGACAGACAGAAAGGACTCGAAACCTCCCCGAGGCAGCAAAGCAAAAGGACAGAAAACATTTCCCCCACTGGGCCCCTGCAGTGAAAAAGAGATTTTATCACTCCAGCCTGCCCTGCCATTTAATTACAGCCCTGCTTTGGGTTACAATTCACAGAGCACTGGAAGGAAAAGGGCTTTGTGGAGCAGAAGCCGGTTGTACTATAAAAAACCCCAGCTTAATACTTGGGTGTAGCACTGGGAAGGTTGTTGCATCAGAGGGTTGGGGGCCAGATCAATACCCACAACGCAGCCAGTCATCCAAGGCGGTGTGTGGGCAGCAAATCCGTTCTGTTCTTAAGGAAAAACAGTGGATTCAAGAGGTTAAATCAAACTGCAGGGTTTTTTTTTTTCCCCCCTTGAAAATCCCAGCTCGGCCCAAGGAGCAGGAAAAGAGGCTGTTTCTCAAAGCCTTGCACATCCTGTACTTTGAGAAACCGAGCTCTGGGGCTTTGTTGTTGTTTCAGTTCTTCCCCACCACATTTGCCTTCTTGGTTTTCCCCTCGGTGAAGTGGTTTGGATTCATCCAGCCGGGGAGAGCCTGACACGGGTACATCCACCTCCCATTAACGCCCGGCGCTGGGCAGGGCGTCCTTCCAGCCCCAACCTGGCTCCTCCACCACTTTTCCAAGCCCTCTGTTAAAAATTAAAGCAATTAAATGAAATCTGCGCGCTCCGCTCTGCAGACAACGGCGGGATTCAACGCGAACGTTGATTTTGGATCCGCTCTCCAGGCTCTGGAGCCTGATCCCGAAAAAACCGCTGCGAAGCCAAAGGCTACAGAGCTCCAGAAGGAGTTGGGAGTCTGCAAAGCCCATCCAACACGGTGCCCACAGACATGTTGAAACCCCAACCTTTCCATCTGCTTAAAAAAAATAGGCCTTGATGGAGAAAACATCTCAGTGTCACGTAGCAAAAGAGGTCAGGCCCCATCAGCCCCTCTCTGGTGCAGGGGACTCTGAGACCTCCCCTCCAGAAAAAGCACAAAGAAACCACAGAGGAGAGGAATGGAACCCTCCAAACCCACCCCAAATCCATGGAAATGAGCTTTTAATGGAGCCAAACAATGAGCTCTTCTGTAGGAGTTTTGCAAGAAGATTGAAAACCGGCTAAGAACGTGGCTATCGAGTTCCAGCCGAGCCCGGAAAAGATCCCTCCCGTGCAGAAACAGGGATGAGATTCGACAGAGTGAAAAGGAGAGCCTTGTGTTTATCAGAAAATGCGGAATTTTGTGCCCCTGGTGACAAGAGAGGGACATAAGTGACATCTAAATAGAAAGGGGTGAGCAAAAAATAGGTGAGACTGCCTCGGCAAAACCCCCTGGAGAGGCCAAAAATGATCAAAAAGGGATTTATGCTGGAGGGATTTGAAGAGAGATTGTTGCATACAGCCTTTCTCTCCCTTTCCTCGTGTTTCTCCGGGGGTTTTTTTGTATGTCATCACCCTGGAACAATTTGGGATGCAAGACATTCCTTTTGGAAGCATCCCACCCCCGTCGTTGCCTCACTGATAACAGAGCTGGCCTGGCATTTTGTCATCCAGCACAGGAAGGGCTATTAGAAAGTTAAATTCTTGGCAGAGAAACACTGGAATTATGGCAGGAAAAGCTTTGTTCAGCCAGTGATTCCACCCTTAACTACACGCCACGGAGTCGTTCCCTTCGGTGCAATTTTTACGGCTGCTTCCAGGATAATTTAAAAATGTCACTGCTTGTAACAACCCCCCAGTTCCCTGTGATTTATTGATCGAGGGCTCTGTATCAGGAGGATGTGCCTGAGCTCGGCTTTGATGTTTCCTCTCTCCATTTTGCACCAGGAGGGTTTCCTTGCGTCCTCCTCAACGATTTGCTCCCAGCAGCGCTGAGAACTCAGCTGGATAAAACCATGAGCCTCTCTCCAGGCTCCCACACTTCCCGTTCCCCCACAAACCTCGACAAATCCTGCTCCTTTTTTCCTTTATTTCCCCTTAAGCCAGGCATTGGATCTATTAATTCAGCCCTAAGCTGGCAACTTCTGCCCTCCTTGCTGATCTTTTTGGCCAATATAAACCCAACTTTTGGTGCTTGGCTTTGTCTCCAGCTTTGCTTTAGGGAGCTGATCCAGCCTAAATCCTCCCCCACCACTTCCACATTTCACAGGCTGCTCATATCCCTCAGAAACTCTTGTGCCACCAAGTTCTCCTCACGCTCAGGAACTCCTGATCCCTGCGGCTCCCCGGGAATACAATGAACAAAGGAATCGCTCTCTGCCAGTGTCACATTCGTTAGGGACGAGCTGCAGAAATCAGCCTGGAACTGAGCAACCCCAAACTTGGAGGATATTCAGGTACAAATACAAACAGAGAGGAAAAAAAAAGACCTGGTTTTCCTTCTGGAGTTGACCAAAATCCAGGCCCAAAATCCAGCTGCAGCCTCCTTGCACTCCTGGGAGCTCGGGGCCTCCACTATCAGCCTGGAATATCTCGCACAAGAAAAGCATCTTTATTCTTCAGGGATCCAGGGGCTGAAAGCAGAGCCTCAACTCCAGGTGCCTTTTGTGTTAAGAGATAAGTATCACTATGGGAAAGCACCAACATTATCTCTCCTCCTGCCTGTTCCCACCAATAAACAGCCCCGAGGAGATTAGTGGCACATGCTGCTGCTGTTAATGAGGGAGACATCATTAATCAGCAGCCCCGGTGACACGGGCTCTGACCTTTGGCTCCAGCACAATCCCATCTGCTGACTTCACTCCCCGGGAGGAACCTTCCAAGCACAAAATACAGGCTCCTGGGAATCAGGGAAGAATTTGCCATCTAGTTTTAATATTTCCTGGATGCTGGGCTTGGATGAGGAAACCTGAAAACAAGAGGGAAGCGTCTCCCCTTCCTAAAGCAAGAAGGTCTTGGTGCACGCAGAGAAATCCCTCCTTTCAGCAGCTATAAAATTAACACAGGGACTCCTGCAGCAGTGAGATTTTAGGCTTGGAGCACACCTGGGTGAAGAATAAATATATCCCTTCATGCCTGTGGTTGTTATTTTGGTTGAAAGCCTCAGCTCGGGGAAGAGAGGCCGCGGAGCGATATTTTGGCAGCAGAGTTTTCAGCAGGTCGGGAATTGGGATCCTCAAGTTGGATCCTCAGATTTGATTCTCAACTTCCTGACGTCCCAAAGCACTCAGCAGACTCTGAGAGGGGCTCAGATCTTCCCACATTTATCGAGTGTGAGCATCACACACGGTGCTGCTGCCTCTCTATTCCCTTATTCACGTCGTTTTAGGGAATCACGGGGTACGTTCCTAGAGGGGAGCAGTGATGCCCCAAAAGGTGATCCCAGCAATCCTGTGCTCACCCTCACCTTCTGATGGCACAGAAGGTGGGGATTCACATCTGGGAAACAAGCTCTCCCAACCCCATCCCTTCCGAGCATCCCTCCTGTTTATGCCATTCCCAAGGAAGGGCTCCCAGCTCCGTCAGTCCCACCAAAGCAAAGCCTCCTCTTTTGGTGGTCTCCTGAGCAATCAGAGGCAAGATAAGTGATGGAACAGACCCTGTGGATGCTGGAGATGTCTCTTTTTATGGCCATGCAGGAAGGAGAGTGAAAGGCAGCTGTTTATGGCCACATGGTGCTGCTTTGGCAGGCGCTGGGGGACCCACGCGAGGCCCCTTCGCATCTGGATGACAGACCCAGACAATGGATTGGTTTTAATCTTGGAGATTCCGGCTAAACTGATTTCAGATGTGCTCTGCCTGCTCCCCAGCCAGCGTGGGTGAGGCAGAGCTAGGCAAGAACAACTTTTTATTGCCCACGGTTCCAGGGCAGGGCAGAGAAATTCCGCGGGGCACCCTCAGATTCGGGTTCTTCACCCAAGACTCAGATCAAAAGGCCGGTCTGGACCCTCCTGCTTTCGGGTCCTTGGATGTCAGAGCACTGCAAGAAACCCCCTTCTCTTGGAATTTTAGGGAAAGTCTCGTGGCATCCTGCCAAGGAAGAGCCACAGGCACAGATGTCTTCTGGAGATAAAAGAAGGTCCATCCCCCACCCGAGGATTGAACTCTGGAGCTGGTGTCTCACTTTGGAAAAAGATCTTCTGAGGGGCTGAACCCAGGTCATAAAATCAGGGAATCACAGACTGGTTTGGGTTGGGAGAAACCTTAAAGATGATCCAGTTCCACCCCCTGCCACGGGCAGGGACACCTCCCACTAGCCCAGGTTGCTCCAACCTGGCCTTGGACACTTGCAGGGATGGGGCAGCCACAGCTTCTCCGGGCACTGGAGACTACTAGCAAGGAAAATGCTTGGATTACAGGAAGGTGAGGGTACGGGAACAATCCCCTGGGAGCAGTGACGTTCCTTTCCCAGAAAAAATGACTTGGAAGGAACCCTCCGAGACAAGGAATGCTGTCAGACCCACTGCTTTTAGTGCTCTCCCTGTGTAACTTTGCCACCTGGCAACAGATTCCATGTTGAAGGTCTGGATTTCAGTGCATTCCTCGTCTCCTGCCTTGGTTACAGCAGAGCCTTGGAGAGGAATGAAAGGGAGGTGGAGCTCCTGAAGGATCCAGCAAGGTGGGACTCGATCCCACCAGCACGAGGAACATGTTTTATCCCTGTAACAGCACCCAGAGGCCAGCAGGATTTCATTAGGGCATGTGGGAAAGAGCTTTAACAACCAAGGCAGGAAAAGTTTAATGCTGTTTTCCTTTTCATTTGCCAGATGTTTGGAAAATGCAAGAAATTTCCTCCCCGACTTCTGAGAGGTGCAAGGTGTGTGTCTGCACAAGAGCTGCTGCAGGGAGAGGTCTGACACCTCTGTGACACACCCAGCAGGGATAAAGGAGATGATGGGACTGGAATTCGGGGAACTGGAGCCTCTCTCATGAAGAGGACTCAGATTGGTGACCCTGGGGGTGTTTTTAACACGCTGGCTGCAACTCACCCTGCAGGATGAGACTGTTTGGAGAGACGGGACAAGGGGGATGGCTTCACATTGACAGAGAGGAGGTTTAGGTGGGATATTGGGAAGGAATTCCTCCCTGGGAGGGTGGGGAGGCCCTAGCACAGGTTGCCAAGAGAAGCTGTGGCTGCCCCATCCCTGGAGGTGTCCAAGGCCAGGCTGGATGGAGCTCTGAGCACCCTGGGATAGTGGAAGGTGTCACCTGGCAGAGGGGTGGAACTGGGTCATTTTTAAGGTCCCTTCAAACCCAAGCCACCCTAGGATGTGATTCTGTGTTCCATCCACGTTTTCCTGCAGAACTGTGTGCCCTGATCTAGGTGAGCCCCAAATTTAACTAAGTCATACACTGCATCAACTCACCCCAAGCCCAGGAGCAAAGAGCAGTTCCAGAAGCAGGCAGAGTTCTCCCTTAACTACCACAACCAGCCTGGAAATTGTTAAATTATCCCACCTCACACGAAGAGCCTCAGAAGAAAAGGCTTTGAGTTTTCAAAACTTGATCACACCGAGCTTTGAAGGCATCCCAGAGACCTAAAGCCTTCCTGAGATCCCTTCTGTCCAGTCAGTCTTGTGTTGCCACTAAAATATCCTTCAGAAAACACCCGCATGAAAAATCCAACCCCCTTCTTTCTAGTTTCAGAGAAGATCAGGCCTTGCCTTAGGCTCCGGGAAACAAAGAAACAGATTAAAAACTCATTTTAAAACCTCTTGTTGGGGCGGTAGGATCAAGCCTGGCATGGGAGATCTCTCCCATCTCTCCGTGAACAAATCCTGGAGATCTGTGCTCTCAGGAAACTGGGAAGCTGAGCATCCTGGTAAACCCCTGCCGGTCCGAGCCTTCCTTACCTTCACACCTGTGGCTGGTCTCGCTCTGCTTGTGCCCCGCAGGGCACTTGCACTCGTAGGAACCCACGGTGTTGATGCAGTTCCCACCTTGGCAGAGGCCAGGGATGGCTTGGCATTCGTCCACATCTGCGGGAAGAAGGGCAGAGACGTGAGGAGGTGCAGCCATCCCGCGGATCCGCGCCGACCCCGCGCGGTGGGAGGGCTGCGGGGGGAAGGCTCTGCTCCGAGACCGCGTTTCGTAAACCCCTCAGACCGCGCCAGAGATAAGGTGAAGGACAGGAAATGCTCATAAACGTGTTCCTGGCTCATCCACACGAGCAGGAGGGAGACGGAAGTCTAGGAAGGCCCTCCAAAGCAAACACCCCCCCTCGCGGGTCGTTCCTCGTGGAAGGCTGGGGTTTAGTTTTAAACCTGGGGAAACCCCAGCCTTGATTCTCGACCTCTCGTGGGGTGGAGGGGGTTTGAGAACCACGGTGTGGCCGGAATCTTTCGGCCAAAATGATCCAGGATGATCCCACGGGAGATCCAAGGTCCGTGGTGCTGCTCTGGGGGACACAACGATGGATTTATCGAAGTCACACAGAGAGTTCTCTGTTTTGGGGCTCTGTTCTCTGTGTTCTCTGTTTTAAGGCCCTGTTTTGAGGCTGTTCTCTGTGTTACCCATATTAGGGCTTTTCTGGGTCCTTGTTCTTTGTGTTCCCTGTTTTGGGACCCTGTTCTCTTGTGTTCTCTGTTTTAGGGCTCAGTTTTGGGACCCTGTCCTCTGTGTTCTCTGTTTTAGGGCTCAGTTTTGGGGCCCTGTTTTCTGTGTTCTCTCTTTTAGGGCCCTGTTTCCTTTGCTCTCTGGTTTAGGGCCCTGTTTGGGGTTCCTGTTCTCTGTGTTCCCTGTTTTAGGGCCCCGTTTCCTTTTTTCTCTGTTTTGGGACCTTTTTCTCTGTGTTCCCTGTTTTGGGACCCTGTTCTCTGTGTTCTCTGTTTTAGGGCTCAGTTTTGGGGCCCTGTTCTCTGTGTTCTCTGGTTTAGGGCCCTGTTTTGGGGTCCTGTTCTCTGTGTTCCCTGTTTTAGGGCCCCGTTTCCTTTGTTCTCTGGTCTGGGGCCCTGTTGTCTGTGTTCCCTGTTTTAGGGCCCTGTTTTGGGGCCCTGTTCTCTGTGTTCCCTGTTTTGAGGCCCTGTTCCCTGTATTCTTTGTTTTGGGACCCTGTTCTCTGTGTTCCCTGTTTTAGGGCCCTGTTTCCTTTGTTCTCTGGTTTGGGGCGCTGTTCTCTGTATTCTCTCTTTTAGGGCCCTGTTTTGGGGCCCTGTTCTCTGTATTCTCTCTTTTAGGGCCCTGTTTTGGGGCCCTGTTCTCCGTGTTCCCTCTTTCGGGGTCCGTGTTCTCCGTGCTCCCCATTTTGGGGCCCTCTTCTCCTCACTCCCTCTTTTTGGCTGCCCTGGCGCACACTCCCTCCTCCTCCCTCCCCTTTCCCAGCCCGGGCTGGGCTGAGGGGCACATCCCTCGCCGCACCCACCTTGGCAGGCGCCGGTGCGGATATTTGGGATGAAGCCCCGGCGGCAGGGATGGGGCTGGGCAGGACACATCTCACAGGGGTGTCCCCAGGCCCGGCCGATGGTGGCACAGCACATGGTCTTGGTGCAGACGATGCCACTGAGCTGGCCCTGGCACATCTGGTTGTTCACTTGGCTGAAGCAGGGCCCGGTCCGATAATCTGGCAAGGAGAGGTGGGGAAAAGCACATCCAGGGGTTAGATCCCGACACAAACACAAGGATTCCTCGGCCATTCGGGTGTAAAGTCAACGGCTTGTGGAGGGGGGGGGGGAAAAAACAAGCCGGCCCTGCAGT
>VZRE01013502.1:58612-95605 GCA_013396775.1 Cephalopterus ornatus | reverse complement strand
TGCAGTGGTGAAAAGAAGAGAAATTTAAGACCTGCACTGGCTCTAAAATGAACTCGAAATAAAAAGTCAGGCAAAGAGGCTGTAATTTCACCTGTTCTGTGGAACTGCTGGGGTCGGCAAAGCGGTCAAATGTCATTTTATTTAGGGGCAAAGATCCATCCCTGGGAGTGTCCAGGGCCAGCTTGGAGCAACCTGGTCTAGTGGAAGGTGTCCGCTAGAATCCGACAATCTTCAAGGTCCTTCCAAGCCAAACCATTCCGTGTCATGATTAATTCCTTCAGTGTAACTCTTAAAGACCCCCTGGCAATCTGAACTTTCAAACCCCACATACTGCAGGAGCAACCGGCGCGTTTCCCATTCCCAACTAGGATCCTGCCATCCCTTAAAGCCAAAAAAAAAATCACCCAACAACAAAAAGGTTTTTGAAGGCCTTGCTTGCGCTGAGGAATGTGGGTTTGACCCTTGATTAGGGATATTGGCACGGCAGGAAACTAAATTCTGAAATAAGAAGGTTTCCCCTTCTGCTGGGAATAGATGATTTCATGTTTGATCTGTGGCTGGGAAGAAAAAAAGACCTTTAACCCAGAAAATTCCACATGAACTGTCTAAGGAAGTTAAGTGTTGGTCAAATAGCCGTGGTCTGGCTGAGATTTGCTTCAGGAATTTCGAGGTTGGAGAGTCCAGTAATTAGTGATTGCCTGTGAACCCAACTCCTGCATCAGCTCCAGGGTTAACCCCCAGCTGTCTTTGCAGTGGAATATTTGGATTTGATGTGTGAAGCAACAAAAAAGTTGTGTGGGGGGTGGTTATACCTGGGTAACGAGGCACCCACAGGTAAAGGTGGATAGTTTAACCCGTGCTGGAATTGTCCCACCTGGATCAGGGCAAGGAAAACACACAGGAAATCCTGGGAAAGAACCAATTAGCAAATAATTGCTTATTTCCAGCTTAATGCTCCCTCTGATCTGTATTTCTCGAGCAGCTGGGGGGCACAGTCAGGCTTGAAAATTAATGCTGATAATAGCGAAACAAGAAGTTTGGGCTGTGGATGTCACCGAGATCAACAGCAAGAAGGATTTGAGGGGGAAAAAAAGCAGTGATTTTGAAGTTTTGCCGGTGTAAAGGTGACGGGATCTCATAAAAAAGCCCTTTTTTTTGGCAGTCTGAACAGAAACATGAGCCATGTTTGCAAAGGTGAGTTACCAAATAACCATATATTGGTTTTTTTGACTCGAATTTTATCAAGATACCAAAGCAGCGGCAGAAGACGTGGCTGTCACTGGGGTGTGTGTTCCTCAAAGGGACTCAGAAAGTCAGATTAATAAATGTTATAACCCCAAATCAGTGCAGAGAAGGGGGTGGACCTGCACCTCCCACCACCTCTGGAGACGGAAGCACTGCAGCAAGAATTCCTGGAGATGGATCATAATGACAGCACAGTTGTGAGGAGAACACCCTCTCTGAAACAAGTACTTGACAAAAATAGATTTTCATATGTAGATTACTCCTTTGGAGGGAATGAAGCCAAGGAAATTGCAGTCTGGAGGCCAGGAAGCCTGGCTGCCTTCCAGCTCCCATCTGTTGCTAATTTGAATGGTCAAATTATTAAATTTTTAATGAGGCACCAATCAAATTTTATTAAGGAAATAGGGACGCTTAGGAGATGTCTAAAGCCCTTTTCCAGCCTGTGCATGGGATCCCATCTTCCAGGAACCCTGGTGCAGGCAAGTTGTCCTTCAGAAGTCTGGGTTTTTCCCTGGAAAAGCAGAGGTGAGGCGTCTCCCTCGCTGAAAACTGGGATTTCTGCTTCCTCCTCCAAGCTCACTCAGCTTTACAAGAGAGCCCAGCGGTGGGATACGGGCGGGTTCCACCTTCCCACCTCCAGGTAAAGTTCTCATTACAGAGATTGCAAGAAATACTGGATCAGGGTGACTTCTGGGAATATTTTCACCTCTCCAGAAGAAGCTGCAACCACAGCAAGGTGGGTTTAGCTGGGGAAAAAAAAAACACAACCTCCCTGACTCCACGTCCCCAAAGAACTTGGCCAAGAGCAAACACCCAGCGGGGGGGACAGCCCTCAGCTTCTCTCCCAACATCCATCAGCGGCCTCATCCAGGCCCTTGAGCTTGTTGCCGTATTAATTTCCAGCTAAACCGCGCTCGACACGTTCCATCTGTAAATTCCTTATCGCCGGAGCGTTGGCCGGGGTTACTCCGGGGTTACTCCGGGGTTACTCCGGGGTTACTCCTCGTGTCTCCTCGCTGGAATTGCGAAAGGCACCGTGGAATCAGAGCTGAACCACAGGAAATGGGGACCCTTTGCTCTCCGTTTGCAGCCCCTCACCCTCCCCAAACCTGAACCAGGGGCTTCTGCAGAGCCACGTCGGGGCTACAACGAGTTGTACCTACTCAACCCTTCAGCCAGACGTGCTCAGAGGAGGAGGCCTGACAGGGACAGACCTCTTGCACTTAAGAGTTGGGCTCCGTGCTCCCTGTGGGTCCCTTCCAGCTCGGAATGTTCTGTGATTCCCAGTCTCTGTGTTTGGCTGGATGCGGTGGCCGTCGTTAGGAACCCCCCTCGTTAATGAATCCCTGACAATTCCAAGCCACAATCCCCCCCTGGGGAGCTCCTGGGTGGGATCCCTGCTCTTCCACCCAGCCACAAGCCCTGAAAACACCCCTGTTAGGTATTCTTGACTTCCCTAATTCGTGTGTCCAGGATGTCAGTGGAGGAACTCGTGGCCACGTGCCTTCACCCATGTCCCACATGGATTCCTGCTGGAAGGGTTGGGGCATTCAAGTGGGTTCCATTCCTCCTGGTTCAGCCAAGCCAGCGTTAAAACTGAAGGGTTTCCCCACAAAACTGAGGAGTTTCCCCACAAAACTGAGGAGTTTCCCCACAAAACTGAGGCATTTCCCCACAAAACCGAGAAGTTTCCCCAGAAATTACCACTTTGCTGGGGGGGAGGGAATAAAAATGGCATTTGAAACAAACTTTTTACTCCCTTTTAACTGGTTCTTATCGCCCCTTCGGGAAAATCGGGAGGTTTTGATCAAGAACTTTTGAAGGGAAGCATTTTCCCCGAGGAAAAAAAAAGCGGAGTTTCTTCCACTTCTACAACATCCACCAACCCAGGAGGGTGTCCCTGAGTCAATTAATGCTTCCAGTGGGAATTGAGATCCCTGAAGATGCAAAAGCAGGAATAATTGCACGACTTTCTTTGTTATTTAAAGCACATTCCCCGGGGGTGAGCAGATCCCATGGGAAGATGAAGGAACTGAAGAGCCGCTCCCACCTCTCTTCCAGCCTGGGTTCCTCTGGCACCATTTGGCTGGAATCCCCTCCTGGGACAGGGTGAATTCCTTCCTTCCAAAACAAACAAACAGAGCGGGGGGACAGGGGGCGAGGAAGAGGAGATTTTGCTTTGCTAAAAATCCAATTCCTTCTCACAACAAACAATGCCCTCACTGGGGGCTTTTTACTTAAAACACTGAGGTCAAACGGGCATCTCTGGACCTCACTGGGATGAGGGCACCCCAACACGTGCCCCAGGCCTTGGAAGGAGGCCACGCTGGGATCTAAAAGCTCCAGCAACTGGAAGAGGAGAGAAAGGCCAGTGGAGGTCCAGCCCAGTGTGCATTTTATTGCTCTCCGTCAGCTGGAGGTTTGGTCCCCCACGTCCTTCCTGGCTGTGACCTCCTGGGCTTTTGGAGCAAGGCATGAGTCTGCAAACTTGGAATCATGGATAAAATCATGGAATATCCTGAGCGGGAAGGACCCCCCAGGGATCATCAGTTCAACTCCTGGCCCTGCCCAGGACACCCCAACAATCCCAGGACATCCCAACAATCCCAGGACATCCCAACAATCCCAGGACACCCCAACAATCCCAGGACATCCCAACAATCCCACCCTGTCCAAACACTCCTGGACCTCTGGCAGCCTTGGGGCCGTGAGCAAATTCTACCCAAAACATTCCCACACCGACTCTGGATGGGAATGTTCCCTGGAGAGCCCCTGGAGAAGGCTGTGAGTGCCCTCCAGGACCTGCTGGGACAGCTGGGAGCTTAAAATTAAATGTTTAATGGAGCGATGGATGCCCCGCTCATGGAGGGACCATGGAATCAGAGTGGTTTGGGCTGCAAGGAATCTTAAAATTCATCCAGTGCCACCTCCTGCCATGGGCAGGGACACCTCCCACTGTCCCAGATGGCTCCAGCCTGGCCTTGGACACTTCCGGGGATGGGGCAGCCACAGCTTCTCTGGGCAACCTGTGCCAGGGCCTCCCCACCCTCACAGGGAAGGATTTCTTCCCAATATCTCACCCAAATCTCCCCTTCGGCAGTGGGAATCCATTCCCCCTTGTCCTGGCACTCCATGAACGTCTGGGACAGCACACAGGGGGAACAGCCTCCCAAAGCCACCAGCCAGACATCCCTGGAATGATACAGCTCCAAGCCCTGCGATTGTTTCAGTGTGAACACGGAGATTTTCCAACCCGGATCGTGGGTCTGGGCTCCCAAATCCCTGCTCAGCCGCTCAGCCTGAGCTGATACGTGACAGCTCTGCTGGGAGGGAGGGGGGGGCTGCAGAGGGAACAGCATGAGGGTCTCCTTAAAGGGCTCCTTTCTCATGGAATACTTTCTCCACCTAGTCATTTCCTTACCTCATCCAAACACAGCCACATTCCTCATGTTTAACTGTTTGGACTTTTTCAGAAAAGAAAAAGCTGGCTGGGGCACTTTATAAGGCCAGACATTCCAAGTGCTGAAAAAACATATTCAAAGGAAATAGTGAAGGGAGAACTTTTTTTTTGAGTTTTCCTGTCCTATTTTTACAGTTTCCTGACAAAGTCTCAGCCCGGTGAAACCCGAGATAGAGCCCCACGCACAACCCTCCTGCCCTCAGCAGCATCTGAGGCACAAAGAACACACAAGGCTGGGAGTTCCAGCAGTTTTGGGAATGTCTGGGAGGGCTGGAGCCGCGTCCACTGCCCTGGAAGAGACCTTAGGATCAGAACATGCAGGGATGGAGGTGCAGGAGTGGAGGTGGCACTTTGAGAGCTCCAGGCTTGGGTAGAAGCCTTGGACCTCTCAGAGTCCTCGGGAACAGACCAGGACTATGGACAGGCTCCTGGATACCATGGAAAAGAGGCCATGGAGATGGTGGCTGGGCTGTGGCTGAACCGCAGGGGATTCCTCCTGGATTGTGTATTCCTTGCAGGAATGAGTAAGGGAAGGAGGAATTTGTGGCTGACAGGTGGGAAGCGTTTTTGGGCAGAGGTTTTGTGGACTTTGCCCATCTTCCTTCCGGGAGGAGGTGATGGCGAGGACACTATGGAGTGAGGGCTTCCAAAAAATCTGCCTGGGTTTACAGGTCTTCCCTGATCTTACTGAGGTGAAGAGCATCTCCATCTATCCCTTCTGCGGGTTTATTTGGAAACCTCTTCGCTGTTATTTCCACCAAATTTGACCTGTTATTCCGGCTGCAACAGGTCTGCACCCAGGAAAAGCAGCTTGGGAAAATTCCGGTCAAAACATCCCTGCCTGATTCAAAGCTCAGTCTTGGGAATGCTGTTCCCATGAGGAAAGGAATTCTGAGGTGGGTTCCCACTGGGCACCGTGACCCCCTGAGCCACCAAAGACCAAATGAAGGTATTGAATTTCTGCGTTGGAGAATAGTTTTGGAGAACTTTTCCCCTCCCTCCGGCAGAGGAAAAGTAGTCTGTGATTGTCTCATTAAGGACAAACCATAAAACCCACGGGCACACGGGGAAATGGCATGTGCAGGATCCACCTCCAGCCCACCAGTGGTCCCAGCAGACCCTGCCTGGTTTTCCACAGAGGAAAGAAATGTGGTTTCACAGAACTGTCATTATTTTATCAAGGAAACCTGTCTGCAGGAGGGAAATTGCAGCCTAAAACCGAGTGGGGAAGTTGCTGCCAGCCCTTTTCTGCAGGAAAATTACACAGCTCTGACATCAAAATGCTTTTTCTACCACGAGGCAGAGAAATGGGAGGTTATTCCTCACCTTTGGGAGGAGGCTGAGAAGGAGGAACTCCATCACACAGCTCAGCTAAGAGCTCTGCTTTATGTCTTCACATCTGCATTAGCAGAGCACCAGGAAAAACCAGCGGAGCTCCTGGTTTCTGGTGAGGATGAGGAATCTCTTTATGAACATGGAATTTTAATAAAAAGCTCAACTGGGAAAAAAAAATTCATAGAATCCTAGACTGGTTTGGGTTGGAAGGACCTTAAAAATTATCCAGTGCCACCCCCTGCCATGGGCAGGGACACCTCCCAGTATCCCAGGGTGCTCCAACCTGGCCTTGGACACTTCCAGGGATGGAGCAGCCACAGCTTCTCTGGGAAATCCCATCCCAGCCCCTCTCCACCCTCACAGCGAGGAATTCCTTCCCAATATCCCATCTATTCCTGCCCTCTGGCAGTGGGAAGCCATTCCCTGTGTCCTGTCCCTCCATCCCTTGTCCCAAGTCCCTCTCCAGCTCTCCAAAAACTGACTGGGCAGCTCAAACGAATCAATTTCCCATCTTTCCATCACAAATTCATCCTGGGGCGGGGGGGGTGGTTCCTCCTTTCTCCTGAGCCTCCAAATTAGACTGGAAATTTATGGGGAGGAAAAAAAAAATCATTATGAGGGGAAAAATCTGAGACAAAGCCACTCAATAACTCCTGGGGTGGGTTGGAGAGGGCGTACAAGGAAGAGTAATGGGATATTCTGCAACATTCCCAGCAGCTGGAGATGTGAGTGGATTAAAATGCAGTTTGTGCTGAGGCACTCTGGATCCATCTGTGTGTTCCAGGCTGGAATTCTGGATGGTGTGTTCTGTTTACACGTGGCACGGGGCGCCTGTCACTGGAGAAGCTGCAGCTGGAGGGAATGGGACAGATCCCTTGGGATTTGATCTTCCCCTTAGACAAGGCTGACTGGCAGGATTAGACCACGCCAGGATTTACATCATTTGGTCTTAATCACCTATAGAAATAAAAATCCTTATGCTTGTTCCACTGCTTAAATGTTTCAGGGTGAGTGGCAGAGAGATAGAGATTAAATGGAATTAGGAGAGGAATTGTCCTGTACAGCCAGGATCTTTGAGAAATTGGTAAAACATATAAAAATATGCCACTCTGGGGGCTTCCACTAATCTGGCTCGCTGCTAAGGGAGATTTCTTCCAGGGTTGGGATTGTGGGAGTTACAAGGAATCCGCAGTTCCCAAGACTCGTGCCCCCCAAAAAAACCCAAAGACGTGAAAATCCTTTTGAAACTTTGGTGAATCTACAGACACGGGCTCAGAAACGTGCCCCTCAAAGGGGCTCCTCGTGTTATGTACATTAAATGTGCTAAAATAAATATATATATATATGTATATAAAAAGCCGTGTCTTGATGGAAGCAGAAGCCGGGAGATGCAGAAAAAAAAATCCAGATGATGTGATCTGTACGTGGACACAATCCCTTTCCAAGGCTTTCCATGGGATATGGGACTTGGGAATTACGAGGCTTCAAGAGCACAGCTGGCTTCCAGCTCAGCTGGGGAAGTGTTTGCACTCAGAAACATCCCCCGTTTTTGGAGGCAGAGGAGAGGACATGGAGACACCCCAAGGGCCTTCTGAACCAGATAGATCATCTCCAAAAGGTGGAGAATGTTACTCCTAAAAAGCTGGTTTTTCCGAAGTAAAAGGAGATTTTCTTTCATGGATGGATTTGGATGGGGGGAAAAAATAAGAAAAAAAAAAAAAACCGCCCAAATTAAACCTCATCCTTGGCACGCAGGAGGAGCTTCGAACCATCACCTGAGTCAAACACAGTCACTCGTTACACAGCTCATTTTTTCCTACTTGCGGGAGGGTGAAATCAGAGACATGACATCAAAATGCTTCACTTTGCTGTAAAACTATAAAAAAAATTTAAAAAAAAAAATAAAAAAAATTGGCCTCTGTCCCCACAGCTTCATTTTTTTCTTCTCTCTGTGCCGCAGCTTTTCCTCCCACACTGATGTAATGGGAGTTCACGTTCCCAGGGGCTGCTGGGGTTATACAATATAGTCATTAGTTCCCCATCCCTGAAGATGTCAGGGGGAGGCAGGAAATGATGCTGAGGTGCTGTGAGTACCTCTCTCTTAAGGTATTTCCCTCTGAAGTGGAGAATTTCCTGAATGAAGTGTGAAGGTGGCTCAGGTTGCTCCCAGTACAAAGCAGCCTCTTACTGGAGCCCCCCACGCCGGCGGCAAACTGTTCTCAGCGCTCAGAAATTCGGTTTATCCTGATTTAAAAGCGAAGGGATTTCTCCTTATGGTCACAGCAAAAGAGAGTCAAGTGAAAAAACCCTAAATAAATCCGATATTGGGTGGATTGGGGCGGGGGGGAGGTTGGTGAGTTCTTTTTAGCAACACCAACACATTCAGTGCTTGCCAGTCCAAACGGATGCTCCAGAGATGGGGTTCAGAATCCCAGGATATTTGGGGTTGGAAGGGAGCTCTGGAGGTCATCCAGTCCAACCCAGGGTCACCTGGAGCAGGTGAATGTGTCCCACACCCTCCCTGGGCGGCTGTTCCAGTGCTCTCCATGCTCCGGGGAGAGAAGTTCTTCCTCACGTTGAGGTGGAATTTCTGGGGTTTTAGTTTCTGGCCATTGCTCCTCACTGATTGTTTCACTTTTTAAACGAAGAGAGGTCCCTGTGCCTGTGGCAGAACTGCTGATCCCTCTGTGATCCCTCATCCTACCCATGACCTTGCCGAAAAGGCTGAGGACTCCATGGGATACTGTGTAAGTTTGCTGATAACACAAATTTAGGAGGAGCTGTCAACTCCCCCGAGGGCAGAGAGGCCCCAAAGAGAGACCTGGATAAATGAGAGGGCTGGGAATCACCAGAGGTGTGGAATTTAACACACACAAGTGCTGAATTCTGCCCCTGGGATGGGGCAACTGGACAAAGTCGGGAAGGAGAGGCTGGAAAGCAGTGCCACGGGAAGGGACCTGGGGGTCCTGGTTGGTGGCAAGTTGAATATGAGTCAACAGTGTCCTGCTGGGCAGGGCCAGGAGCTGGACTGGATGGTCCCCGAGGGTCCCTTCCCACTCAGGATATTCCAGGATTCTATGATGAAACTTGTCCTTTCCTACCTATGAGTATAAAGCAAACCCTCCCAGTCGGTCTCAGGCTCTGCTTCGAATTTATCTCTCCTCGGAAAAATCCTTGGGAACAAGGATGAGAGCTAAAATGAGAGCTACAGACGATCCGTGTCGCTTCCAAGCCTGTTACTGGAGTCTCCTGTCACTGGAGGCTTCCAAGGATGCCTGTGAACACCTCAAACCCCACAGCTGGAGAAATTCAGCAGCGGTCCTGCCTCCAGCAAATCTGGTGCTTAGGGACTCACCTTAACAAACTCAGTGATGGAGCAGGAACCCGTTTTCTCCTTGGAAGGGTTAAATCTTCCCTGCCACGCTAACGGTTCTTGGAAGGTCGAGTCCCAACCGCCTCACCTGGCTGCAAACCCCCCCGACTTGCCCAGCCAGGAGCCTCTTGGAGAAGTGTAACTTTTAACATCTCGGAGCAGAGCGAGGGCTCTGTTTGTCTTGGCAGGGAAGAGCCGTGTGTACACAGCTGGAGAGCTTGTTTTGTCTCTTAGTACAAGTCTGGGCTAAGCCAAATCTCCAAAGGCTTTGTAAAAATGCTCTCTTTATTTAAAGAATTTTATACATTACAAGATGTCTCCAAAGTCTGCCCCTGCTCAGACCCCTTCTTTCCCTGTCTCTTCCCTTCTCCCTCCATGCTCAGGTTTTTCAGCCTTGCTGGATCCAGAAGTTTCTTTGAGGAATTTCCAGCTTTCTGTTCGCACACGCGGCCAATGCCTGTATCAATTTATGAGCCTCAACACTTCAGATCCCCGTGAGCTTGGAAAAAAAGAAAAGTAGAGGGGCTCTACGGACGCGGCCCCGGAGCTTGGATTTGTGGGGTTTTAGGGGAAGGAACCTTCAAAAGAGAAATCATGAAAACCTGCCATTAACTAAAAGCGATGCAAGGAGAGGACTTGGAGAACCTATAACTGCAGCACTCAACAAGATCTGTGTTTGAAATAGGGCTGTCCAGGGTAAAGTTGTGGCTGCCCCATCCCTGGAAGTGTTCAAGGATATGGATTGCAGCAACCTGCTTTAGTAGAAGGTGTCCCTGCCCACGGCACGGAGGTGGAACTGGATGGGCTTCAAGATCCTTCCAACCCAGACCCCTCTGTGACTCTGTACAAAGAAGGAGACTGGAACAATGAAAGGCTCCTTCAGTAAACGTGTGTGGAGGCTTTTAAAGAACTTTCCCTTCTCTGCAGCCAATAAATGTGAGGCTCAAACCGCAGCAGAGGCCTTTTACGGGGCACCTGCACCGTGAGCTTCAGGAGATGCTTTTGCAAACCAGGGAATGTTGCACAAGCCCGTGGAGCTGTGAGTGTATTTCTGCTGGCCCGGGTTCAAGCAGGGCTGGCTGATGCCTGGGCTACCAGAAACCAACTGTTATTCCCATCTCACCCTCTAAATCACCTTGCCAAGAAGCCCCAACACGGAAAAAAAAACATTAAAAGCCAAAGAACAGCCCAGTCCTTGGACGTGGAGTTAAACAGAACGAGCCCAACCTTGGGAAGGCGAGAGGCCAGAAACCCAGAGCGTTTCCAGGGAGCTTTGATCTTAATTCTGGGAGTTTGCAGCACGTCGGTGTTTCGGTTTCATTTCTGAGCTGTGCCACCCTGGCCCTTGCCAAAAATCACATCAGAGCAGCACCCTGAGACGTCCAACAGGAAAGGGAGAGATTTCATGTCTCGGCCAAAACCTCAGCCGTACCCACAGTGCCCAAAATTCAATGTGATCCAGCCCCTCAGCACACGCCGGTGAGTGAAACACAGCAAAGCCACGGGAGGGAAAACTGTGCTTCCCACTGGATGAGCGGCTGGCCCCGAACCACGTGAGGTTTGCAACACACCAGAGCTGGTTTCTGCTTCCCTTCGAAACCTTTTTACTAAAATAAGGTTCTTTCACGGAAAAACTTGATGTTCTGGTCCTGGCTTTCGAGTTTTTTTCAAGTAAATATAGTACTGAGCCATCAAAAATAATTTTGCCAAGGTGTTGTTTCTTAGTGCCAGAGTATTGAGTCTTGACTTTTTATTGACTTCATGTTGACTTTTGGGGTTTGAGGCTCACAGTCATTTGAAAATTATCAGCCCTTGGTGTTGGTGATGTCATTAGTTTTTATTTTTGATGACTGACCTCCTTCACCCAAAAGCATCTGTCTCAGGAGGCACACAAGACACATCAAATTCAGGCAATAAATTGAGTTCTTATTTGATTCTATGTAATAGGAGAGGCAGGAGGCTGCAGAAATGGTGCTCAGAGCTCTCCCAGGGAGCTGCCACTGCCTGCTGGAATTCCTGTGCCAGCTGGCCAAGCCTCACAGCAGCATTTTCCATGTGCTCCCTGACTCTGGGTGGTCCCTGGCTCCTCCAACATCCCTGCTCTGCCAGAGCTGCTCCGAGCCGTTCTTGGGGTGCCCCAGGACTTCAGGCTCACAAGAAAACCTCAGAGAAAGAAGGAGACAGGGATAGAAGATCTTATATCCCCCCACTTCCTCCTCCTTTCCTTGAGGTTTTGTCTTCCCAAGCCGTCACTGCAGGTGCTGTTTCCCAGGAAGTGGCTGGATACCATTCCACTGATGGGATGTAGTGAATCAATTCCTTATTTTCCTGTGCTCCCACACGCAGCTTTTCCTCTCCTTATTGAAATGGGGACTCCATCCCCATCCATGTCCCTGCCTGACTTCCATCTGCCTTCTGCCCATCCCAAGGCAGAGGGGAGTGAGAGAGATGTAGGATTGGGTGTTTGGCTGCCCAGTGGGGTCATCCCATCATAAAATCAGGGAATCCCAGACTGGTTTGGGTTGGGAGGGACCTTACAGCCCATCCAGTGCCACCCCCTGCCATGGGCAGGGACACCTCCCACTATCCCAGGTTGCTCCAACCCGGCCTTGGACACTTCCAGGGAAGAGACACCCACAATTTCTCTGGGCAGCCTGTGCCAGGGCCTCTCCACCCTCCCAGGGAAGAATTCCTTCCCAATATCTAAACCTGATTTTCCCCCCTGGCACGTTTAAACATTTTAGTTTATGTTCCTTTCCCTCTCTCTCAGCGATCAGGAAAGGACCGATGGTGTCCCCTTCACTTCAGGATAAGCTTCCTGGCATCTCCAAGCCTCTCCCAGGTCACCACGACAAGAAAGAGGGATGTGCCCAAGAGGAAAACACCCTTTTTGTCCTCAGCAACGACATTTAACAAAAAAAACTGCGGAGAGGAGCATCCGGAGACACCACAGCGAGCGGGGACTTCTCATCCCGGCACCACAAAAACCGCTTTGCGCCCGAATTTGGCATTTCGGGCTGGGCCATCCGAGCAGAAATCCCCACAAATTGGGCATCTTTCACACACAGACTTCAATACACATCTCCTGGTGTCTAATAGCGTGGAATAACCCCGGCGTGTGCCTTACCTCTCTCGCACTGGGGGCCGGTGAATCCGTAGACACAAGCGCAGCGGTTGGGCCCGATGCATCTCCCGCCGTTCTGGCAGCCGTTCTCACAGACAGCTGGAGGGAAAAAGAAGGAGAAATCCGTGATTTTTTCGCTCCTGGTCAACCCACAGAGCGAGGTTCGGGCACATCAGGACTTGGGAGTGTCGCCTCCAGCGTGTTGTTCGCCCACCCGGAGCCTCCTCCGCGCTGGGAAAAGTCCGAGGGGTTTTTGGTTTGGGTTTGGTTTTTGGTTTTTGGTTTTTGGTTTTTTTTTCTTTTTTCCCTTGGAAAATTTACGTCCTGTTTCTGAATGAGCCCATTTATGACAGGGCTGTAAACTCTTATTTCACTGGAGAGGATTTCCTGAGCTCTGGAATCTCGGTTCATTCAGGGCAGCGCCGGGATTTCAGTGTCAAGGTCAGGGATGGATGGAGGCAAACGAGCAAACGCAGGCGGGAAAATGTTTAAGGAATGACGGCGGGGGAAGTGTGAGGAACGGGAGACGAGTCGGGAATTTAATCCCACGTCCCCAGAGCAGGGAAGGACCAGTCTGAGCAGCACATGGACTTTAAATAAATCACTGGCTTAAAATCAGACCTGCAAAAAAACTGCAGTGGACGGTCTGGGAGTCAAAGGCGTAGGTGGGTGATTAGAATCCTGGAATCCTGGAATATCCGGAGTTGGAAGCGACCCACAAGGATCAGGGAGCCCAGCTCCTGGCCCTGCACAGGACAACCCTCAGCGTGGCCCTTGCTGCTTTGTGCCCAGCTCCGAGCCCGGGTAGTGCCTCATCCCGGAGCCGAAGCCATCCCAGAGCCGAGGCAGCCGGAATGTGCTCCTTTGGGATGCTGCCAGTGGGACTCTCCGTGGTTCCCACCCTCCCAGTGATGTCCTGCCAACATCTGAACCCTCCACCAAGGACATTCCAGGTGGAGCCGGGAGCTGCACGTAACCCAGGGCTCCCTGCACGTTCCTTTCCAAGCCCCGGGAGTTGCTGTTACTTCGAATTTTCCCGAGGTTTTGGCCGTTTGGGATGAAATTTCCCATATGGTGCCTCTGCCTCCGCTTGAACTTTGGGGAAAGCTGCAGCTCCAATGAAGTGGGAGCTGAGGGGAAGTTTAAGGGGAATGTGGAGGGTGGAGGGGGGTTTGTCCAGCTTTTAAAAGTCCTTCTTGGCTTCACTGAGAATTTTGGGGGGTTCCCACATTGATCCAGGGATTGGGAATTCGCCTGGAAAGTTCTGATTGATCAGAGGTTCTCTCAAAGTCATTGTTCGTGGTTGCTTATTAAACGCTTATCAAAATGTATTATGAAATAATAATAATAATAATTAAATAATATATTAATAGAAATAAATAAATACTACAAATAATTGTATTCTAAATAAATACAGTAAAAGTATTATTAAATGGAATAAATAATTCTGTAAGAAAGAATTTTATATGATACACATAATAATATTAATACTACAAATCATTATGTTCTAAATAAGTGCAATAAAAGTATTATTAAATGGAATAAATAATTCTGTAAGAAAGAATTTTATATTGTATAAATAATATTAATAAATACTACAAATTATATTCTGAATAAATACAGTTGAAGTATTATTAAATGTAATAAATATTATATAAGAATTTTAAATTAGATAAATAATATTATTAAATCTTTATTATTATAGCATAATATATGATTTAAAGTGAAAATGTTAAGGTATTAATATATATTATAATTAATATATTATTACATTATTGTAAGTGCAGTATTATTAAAGTAAACATCTAAATTATTTGGTTGTTATGATACATTTGTACTTATATTTCACATCGTATATCTTTGCGTGTATATATGTATTTATACTCACAGTGAATTTTTATATAATATATATATTTATAGTGAATTTATATCTAATGTATTTACACTTATAGTGAATTTATATCAAATATATAGAGACATATAGACAGATATAAATTTATACTTGCTAAGGGGATAAGGAGGAGATTCCAGAGGAGAGAACAGTGTTGAAATGAAACAGCCCATTCCCAAAGAAAATGCTGATTACAGATAAATTGTAACTAATATACACATATATTATATATATTTTTTATACTGATAGTGAATTTACATCTAGTATATATTTATAATGAATTTATATCTATTTATAATGAATTTATGTCTGGTACATTTACACATAGCGAATTCATATCAAATATATGGAGAGATATATACAGATATATATCTGAACTTCCTAAGGGGATAAGGAGGAGATTCCAGAGGAGAGGAGAACATGGTGCTGCCATCAAACAGCCCATTCCCAAAGAAAATGCTGTTTAGGGAGGAATTTTAACTAATATACCCATATATTTATATGATATATATTTATATTTTTATACTTATCGTGAACTTAGATCTGATATATATTCATAATGAATTTATATCCAATATATAGAGTGAGTTTACATCTACACATATAGATAGATAGCCAATATATAGTGAATTTATATCTAATATATAGAGATAGGCAGACAGATATAAATCTGTTCTTGCCAAGGGGATAGGGAGGAGATTCCAGGGGAGAGGAGAAGGCGGTTGCTGCCATCGAGGAGCCCGTCAGTGCCCTCTCCAGCCGTGGATCCCTCCGTGCCCGTGCCCTCCCTGCCCTCCCCTGGCATTCCCGGACTCACGCTGCCCGCAGTAGGTCCCGGTGTATCCCTTCTGGCACAGACACGACTCCTCGGAGCAGCTCCCCCCGTTCATGCACCTCACGCTGCAGGTTTGGACTGTGGGGCAGAGCAGGGGAAACGTCACCCAGGGATATTCCCCCCCCCGCCACAAATCCCGGGACAGCGGCCGCTCCCGTGGGATGGACGGGCAAAAGCTCCGCTGGCCCCGGCGGGGAGAAGTCGGATTGAAAGCGGCCGGTTCCTTCCGGCTGAACACACCGGCTGGAATCATGGAATGTCGCGGGAAGGGACCCGCAGGGATCATCCAGTCCAGCTCCTGGCCCTGCCAACAATCCCGCCCTGTCCCTCAGAGTTGTCCGAGAGTTGCGGACGTGTTCCCCAGGGTTTTCCTTCGCTCTTCTCCACGTCTCACCCCGGTTAAACGCACTGACTAAAATCATGGAATGTCTTGGGAAAGGACCCACAGGGATCATCCAGTTCAACTCCAGGCCCTGCCCAGGACGCCCCAACAATCCCACCCTGTCCCTCAGAGTGTTGTCCAAACCCCCCTGGAGCTCTGGCAGCCTTGGGGCCGTGCCCACTGCCCTGGGGAGCCTGGTCAGTGCCCCACCACCCTCTGGGGGAAGGACCTTTCCCTGAGATCCAACCTAAACCTCATTCCACAGAATCCAAAGGCACCCATCCTTTCACTTCATTAAGGAATCCACCCCAATTAAACATCTCCAGCTTCATCCTGCCTACGGGACGTCCCACCATAGCCCAGGAGACCGTGAGGGAGGGCAGAATTCCTGATCTCTCCCTTTCTTTAATAACTCTCTCCCTTTGAACAAATTTTTCTTTTAGATACCGCACTTTTCAAAGGTTTTCACACCCTTTTTTAATTATTATTTCACATTACTGCTTCCCTTTAAACACTTTTCACATTCTGGGCTGGCCAACCTTTAAAATTCCTCCGTATTAAAGCCTCATGAGATGCTTGGGGGGGGTGATAGAATTTCTTTGGTGGAGGAAACCCATGAACTTTGAAGGTATTTATCATTCTTTTACAGTCACTACATGACTTTGTCGGTGACATTCATCGGGTACAAGAGGGTTTTTTTACAGAAATCTGCCAAGAAAAGCACGTCCCATCTATTCTTCCATGTGAGAGTTGAGCTTTCGCACTGGATTATGACCCACTGGATGTGACTAATGCACTGTGGGAAAACAATAGCAATAAACAAGTTGGGAAGTTCTATCCTGCTGTAGACACAAAGCCACTATTGGGCTTTAAGTGTTTCATCATTGTACAACGGCGGAGGAATGTGATGTCCAAGCAGGAGAACAACTCCCCCCCCACCACCTCCTCCCCAAAAAAATGAGCTTTCCTGCTAAACACTGAGTTACAAACGCCCTGAAACACGTTCCTCCTTTGGTAAGATGTGACAACTCCAACTGCAAGTGCCTGAGGTTAGAGCAAGTCATGTGAAAACTGGTTTTCACATAAAAAAAACCCAAAAGAAATTGAAGAAAAAAAAAAAGGCATGTAGAGCACAGCTCGTGTCTGCCAAGGAGAGGAGGGGCCGTGCCTTGGCAGCTCCAGGGGCTGGAGAGGGGATGTGTCTCCTCCGTGCATCCAACACCACTTCCAAGCAGGGAAGAGCTGCCTGTCCAAGAGGTAGTAGGACTCAGGAGAGTCCAACAGGGATAACGAAGCATTTGCTGCCCGGTTCAGAGGAATTCTGGGAGGCAGGAGGGGTGGGATGGGAAGGCTCGGGGCTCTGCGCTCGCCACACGCGCCGTGCGTTTAATCCCAGCGTCGCTGGGGTGGTTTGAATTAGTCAGGATGTCTCCTCGTCTTCCTACTGCTCCACGGCCAGGGATGAGGCCAAATTTAGATGGAAGCTTAATCCTTAAGGAAAACTGAGCTGGAGGCTTCAAAGCGCGGCCGGGATTGTCAGACGTGAGGCCGGTCTCTCTGGGAAAAGGCCCCGATTCCGGCACATGCTTCCCCTACACCCCTCACCTCAATCAGTCAGCCCTGGGAAAGCAATTACAGCCAGAAATCTGGGAGGGCTGCCCAGAGACACAGGGAGCTCGGAAGTGTCTGTCTGTCAGAGCTGTCCATCTGTCAGGACTCTTCTTTACACATCCCCGAGCCTCACATTCGACACAGTCAACGCGGGGTGAGAGAAATTTGGCGTCTGGACATAAGAAGAGCCCTGATGCTCATCCAGAAACTTTCCAACTAACTGGCAAAGGCTGTTCCAGATCCCATTTCTTATCCCTGCCACGATCCCAAAAGCCCTGAGGTCCCATCACCGTCTGATTTATCACTGACTCCCACAATGGTTTGGGTGGGAAGGGACCTTAAAGCCCATCCTTGAACTGCCCAAGGATGGTCCTGTTCAACCCCCCCTGCAGATCCCGAACGCAGGAGAACCATCTTTCAACCAGGAATTTCAAGGCCTGTTGCGCTTTTTCAGGATTTTCCAGGGCAGCAGAGGCCAAAGTTGTCGGAAGAGGAGAATGACAGCTCTCCCTGGTTAACTTTTCCCATGATTGGATTGGGGCTGGATTCGTTCTACGACTGGTTTTGAAGGCTCAGCAGCTGCAGCTGCTCTGCCAGAGGAGTTTGCAGGCAGGTTTTTTCTCTCCTGCATCTAAACACCCACTTGCAAACGACTCCTAAAATATCTTTACTCCCCAAAGCAGGAAACCCAACTTTGTGTTATGACACAGCAGAGGCAGAGTGGCTTTTCCTTGCCCCTGGAATGCACTGGCTTGTCTGCTTTACCTCCCTGAAGAATTCCTGATAAATACGGCCCCAAACATCCCCTCAATGAATCCCAGATTGGAGCCCCTGCAGAGGAACCCACCCCCCCTCCAACCCCCACTCCTTGGAAATCCACCCCAGGCTCCCGGGAATGCCAGGTCTGTGCCCAAATGTATACACTGCTCACAGCATTCCTTGCATTCCTCCCTGATTGCTTCCACATGGACCCTCACTCCAGGCTCCCGAATTTCTGCCGCCCCAGCGCCTTCCCCTCCCAAAGGTCTGTGCACACACAGGCCCCTGGTGCTTCCTGGGGGTATTTCCAGGGATCTCTGGAGCACAACGTGGCACTTTGGGAGCGGATCCTGGGAATTTCCTCCTTCCAGTCACACCCTGAGTGTGGTTTTGAGGCTTGGGGGGGGGTTGAACAGTTCTCTGGCCTTCCATCAGATGCCTGCAAGTCACTTTATTAACAATAGCTCGTCTCCAGCTGGGCCATCACGGAAAATTCACTTCTGGGTTGTCCCTTTCCATCTGAGACCTCAAAAGGCTCAATAAAATCCCATTAATTGCTGGATTTTACACGGGGCAAAATCAGCAAAATCACCCTTTTTAAATCAAACCTCAGAGGTTTTTTTTTTTGCTTGCAGGGGGTTTTTTGGCTGGTGGGATTGTGGAGTGTTGTCACATAGGGATGGACTGAGGATATAAATGCCCACATTTAGGGACCTACAGTGCAGGAAAATCCTCATCCACGCCTGAAAATCCCAAATGGGAGCATCCCAAGTGGTAACTCGTGGCCATCTCAACCTCTGTTATGTGACTACTGACTCGTATCCAGTCTCCACCATGACTCCCAGGTCCTTCCCAGTGGGAAAAGGGCACAGAGGAGCAATAATTCCTTTCCACCAAAAGAAAACCCCTATGAACTATCAGGGGTTTTTTCCTGGAGATGTTTCCATGCAGAGCCCTGTGCTGCAGGTTGCAGGATCTGGTGTTGGAAGCACCACGCAGGGATCAACCAGAGGGATTTATCTGGGAATTGCTTCCTGCCTGCCTGTCATTCTGCTGAGCCCTCCAGAGTTTGCCTTTTCAGAAATCCAAGCCAGCCAAGCCCCCTTCCCAGAATTTTCCAGGTGTTTGTCCCGGAGCTCTGAGACGGGAGAACAAAGCAGAAAAAGTGGGAACGCTGCATTCCCAGCTCCAACATTGATCCCATCGTGCCACCGCAGTTTGCTTTAAAACCCTTGGCAATCCCTGCCCATCCAAACCACAGCCTGGGAAAAACTTCACCATTTTTCCATTGGGGGAAAAAAAAAAAAATAAATAAAAGGATATTTGTTTGGGTCCCAAAAAGCAGGGACTGATTTGATTCCACTTCAAAGAGCAGCCAGGGCTGGATGGGCTCCTTGGACTCCTCCTCTGGGATGCGGTTCCTGGTGGATTTTTCATCCCAGAGGAGCAGAATTCACAAGCAGGTGGCAATTCCCCCTCCAGGCATTAGGGGGGAAATGAGGACCCTTGGGGAAAACACCACCAAAAAACCGCCGTATTTTGTGACCTCCGCCTGGGTCAGGTCGGAAAGGGGCTGCCGGAAACACCCGATATCTGAGATTCCCGGAGAAATTCCATTTCTCTTTTAAGAGAGCACGAGTTCTCGGAGGCAGGAGGGTCCCCGGAATGTTCTCTTACCTCCAGCTGAGCCGCAGTTGGGCGAGAGCTGTCCGTTGGAGCACGTACACATGTTTGGCCGCGAACAAAATCCGTCACCGCAAGAATTCCTGCAAATGGCTGGAGGAAGAGAAGGCCACGGCCATCAGCACCACGTGCTTGTCTGGGAACTCGCATCCCAGATGTGGGTTTGGCTGCCAGAAGGATGTGAACTCACTGTCTTGGAAGAGGAGTAACTCGGGGAGGGGCTGGGGGCACCTTTCTGGGCAGAGCAAGAGCGGGAAGGATTCCCCCCTCAGCCACCTTCCTTCCGCCACAGACCGCCTGGGCCTGCCACCTCTTTGGTTTTTCGCCCGTATTTTGCTACTTTTCCCCTGCTAAAAACCATTTCTCAGCAGAGGCAGGTGATGCCACCCCAGGCCAGGTGGCTCCTTTCCTTAAAAAGGTTGTGTTTCCACAAAATCCATTGGCATTAAGGTCCCTTAATGAGATGAAGGAAGGGCTGAGTCAGCCAGAGGTGTTTTCCCATCAATCCCAATCCTTTCTTGCCCTGCTAATCCTTGCCCTTCCTGTGCCAGGGGAGCCAGGAGCAGAGCTGGCAGTGTTGTCCCACCTGTGCCAGCACAGATTTTATCAGAGCCCCGTGAAAGCAGCTCTTCTCTGTGCGTTTTAGAAATTAAAATCACACTCCGGGTCTGTCCCCCGCCCTGCCCCGAGGAGCTCCAGCCCAGATGGAGCTTTCCAGTGCCGGGAACAGGCAGCTCCCACAGCCCTGGTGTCACCAGGATGTCACCAACCCCATGTGCCACCAGCAGGGATCTTCCTGGGAGCTCCTTAACCCTTCCCAGCAGCTCCAGCCCTGGATCCCTGGGGGGAGTCCGCTGGCAAAGGGCTGGGGGAGGAGGAACTGGGGAAAGGAGGAGGCAGAGAATTCCGTGTCTCACCATCACCTGGATGCATTTATCTCCTGAGACACTGTGGCTCTTCACTGCCCTTCTTTTTGGGCTGAGTGAAAGGCCCAGCTCCGGGGCTGGTTCCTCCCTGTTTCAGGGACCTCACTGACACCACCACAGGCACTCCTCCCCTTTGGGAGGAGAATATTTGGTGCTCTGGGCTCAGTTTTGTACATTTGAGGTCCCAGACACCTCAGTATTCTCTATATTAGTAAACACGAGACATTTCTCTCCGGAGATAACTGAGTTTCCCACTCTGAAGGTGGAATTACTTCTGGAACATGACCTGTAGGATTGGAGAAGCCCAGAATGGTTTGGGTTGGGAGGGACCTTAAAGTTCATCTTCCTGCCGTGGGCAGGGACACTTCCCACTGTCCCAGGGTGCTCCAGCCTGGCCTGGGACACTTCCAGGGATGAGGCAGCCACAGCTTCTGTGGGAAAACCTGTGCCAGGGCCTCCCCACCCTCCCAGAGAAGGATTCCTTCCTCAAATAATGTGGGAGATCCCACTAGAGGAGCCCGTGGTTTTCCTCAGCTTAAGACTCCCACTGTCAATTATTTTTAGGATTCCCATCCAATTCCAGTAGATTTATTGAGAAAACTAAAATACTGGAAGGATAGAAGGATCCCATAGTGCTGCCTGCTTTTTCTATGGTTAATATGCCCAGGACACCTTTATTTAATGTGTTTCAGTTGAAACACAAGCAAACACAGGTACAACTGCCCCTAGAAAACCTCATTTATTTACTCCTGAGCATCCTCCAGGTTCCTCCATCCCCCTGGAGCTCACACCTTTATCCTACAGAAACCCAAACCACCAACCCGTTAATGGATTTCACAGGTGCATGTCAGCACCTGAGAGCCCAAACAGGACAGAAAACTCCCCAAGACAGAGGTGTGATTGATTCCAAAGCATCACCCTTGCCCTGGGTGGCCACTCCAAGATGCAAATTCCAGCCTGTGGACCCACCTCCTGCCATCAGATTTGCAGGGCCAGCATCTCAGGGCTACAATATTCCACGTAAACAAGCAGCTCCCCAAGCAGGCACCCAAACCAGGAGCACAGGGCCTGAAATGGGGCTGAAAATCCCAGGGCGTTTATTTGATCCCGTTAATTGGCACCGGTCGGAGCCGCCCCCCGGTTTAATCAGGACTGGGAGAGAGCTCCCAGGAATCGCTGCTCCTGCCCCTCTGGGTCCTGCACCTGAAGTGTGAGCTGTGCCTCCCTTCCCAAAGCTCCCAGGGGGGTGGATATTCATGGATACTCACGGACAATGCACTGGTTCCCTCCGGGCAGCGTTTTCCAGCCGGGGCAGCAGTAGGAATGGAACCTGGAGCCACAGACATTGGGCCTGGAAACGAAAAACAGGAGGTTTTCCTCTGGCTCTGGGCAGTGCCAGTGGGTAAATAAAATCCAGCCTGTATCAGGGCTGCAGGACAGCTCCTCCCGGGGGCATTCCCCTGGCAAACTCCATTCCCCGTTAAACCACGTTGAATTCCCACCAGATTTTAATAACTCATTTGTGCCCTGGTGTCCAGAATGCTCCGGGTTAAAAACTTCATTTTAAAAGCTCTAAAATCTCTTTGGGGTTTGTTTTTTTTTTTTTTAATCCTGACTCATCCCTGATTGTCAAGATCAACAAATAAATCTCATTTTCCAGGGAAGAGCCTCCCTTTATTTCCCTGTTATTCTGCCACCAGCGAGGAACGCAATTCGGTGCTTCGGTTGGGGCAGGGGGTGAAGGGTAAATCTGTATTTTGATCCCAATTTTTCCAAAAGTCCTGGGCAGCTGTTGCTCCTCCTGTGCCCAGAAGTTAAAAGGAGACCTTGAAGGCAGAGCTGGTTACGGATTGAGGCTCCCTGCAGATGGAGAGGATCCTTGGGATGCAATCCCTGGTTGGTTTGGGTCGGAAAAGACACAAACTTATGGATATTCAAGGATAAATCTCCAACTTAGAAGCAGATCAATGCCTGAGGTTGGCAAAAACTGGGAAGAGAAGTCCACTCTGAGCAGAGAAGGAATTTTAACTAATACACAAATATATTTATATTATATATATGTTTATATTTTTAAACTTATAGTGAATTTATATATAATATACATAACATTTTATATATATTATATATTATATATATTTTATATATATTATATATAATATATTATATATTATATATATTTTATATATATTATATATAATACATTATATATACTGATTTTATATCTATTTACACTTATAGTGAATTTATATCAAATACATAGAGACATATAGACAGATATATACCTATATTTGCCAAGAAGAGTGGGATGAGATTCCAGAGGATGCTGCCATCAGACAGCCCATTCCCCAAAAAAATGCTGTTTACAGAGGAATTTCAACTAATGTACACATATATTATATATCATTTATATTTTTATACTCAGAGTGAACTTAGACCTAATCTCTATTTATAATGAATTTATATCTAATATATTTACGCTTATCGTGACATTATATCTATCTAATATATATATTTATGGTGAATTTCTAACTTCGGGTCCTAGTTTCAGCACAGGGATGGGACCAACCCCCCAAGAAACATTAATTTTCAACTTTAATGCACCAACAGCCATCCAACCTTGGCCTCAGGATACCTCAAACCTCGGTGGAGATTAAAGAATGTGACAGAGCCATTTTATCAGGCAAAAGACTACGAGAGGTTTTAGTTTTGGGGGGTTTTTTTGGCCGAAATCAGTGAAGGAAGAGGAATCTGGCATCAATCCTGTGGATCAAGACAGCAGGAAGTCGAATGAAATCGTTAAAAAAGGGGAGTGTTTTTAACTCTGGTGGCAAATCCCTGCTCCTTCTAAAAGAGATTTAGCCCAGAATTCCATCCAGCTCCGTGCAGGGATCCTGGGAGAGGTCCTGGGCACCCTCTTCCACGGAGGGTGAAGCTCCAAGATCCCAATTGTTCCTCCCAAAACTGGCCCTTTCTAAGCATATGCTAAAAATTAGCAAGAGTTTCCAAACAAACCACAGGGAGAATCCAGTTTGAATGGGCTGAGATTAATATGGTGTCCCAGGAATGACCTGGAGGGGGAATGAAATTGGATTCCAAAGCAATAACTCAGCGAGGAGAATTGTTTTGTGAAGAAAAAAAAAAATAATTAAAAAAAAAAACAAAAAACATCTTCAGCAGATTTGTGACAAAAAACGCTTTTAAAATGAACGGTTTTGTCTCAGGGCTGGGAAATACAAGCTGGAATCCCATCAGCCAGAAGGTGGGGATAAAAGGGAATTGCCATGGAATTACGGAATGGTTTGGGTTGGAAGGGACCTTCCACTATCCCAGGTTGCTCCAGCCTGGCCTTGGACACTTCCAGGGACGGGGATGTAACAATCAGTCCCAAATCAAAAAAAATCAAGAGGGTTTTATAACCCTCCTCACTCTCAGCTCGGCTTCCTTGATACCAAGGGGGTCTTAACCAGAGTGGATGCATTCCAGGAGCATTTTTCCACGGTTTTACGGGCTGAGGTGGTGCCAATTCCCACAGGATTTCCCTTAGGGTGTCAGAGCCCCGGAGATAAGAGCCCATACTTTTATGCTGCTTCTTCCCAGTAATTTTTTTCTGGCAAAGGAGCCACTGCTGGTCCAGCTCCTGGTTCAAGGGGTGCAAAACCAGACCTTGGATCATCCCCGAAAAAGCTGGAAGGGCTCAGCTGCTGAAGAGAACTATTTAAATGAGGTGCTAGGGAAGGGCAGAGGGAGAAGCAACACTGGCCATACCCATCCTCTTTGCCCATTTTAAATAAACAATGGGATTTGGGAGATAAGCAGGGGACAAAGCCAGCAGGAATTTCAATGGTGGCACCCTCTGGCAGTGCCCTCCATCTGAGAGCTGGGAAATGCCAAGGAAAACAAAAAAAGAAGAAAACCAGGGGAACGGAGCAGAGCTGCGGGGATGCGAAATGCTGTTGGCAAGAGGAGCCCTCTCCTCCCCAATCCACAGCGAGGGGGGGAGCTGGGAGGTGTTCCACACCACAGGACTGCCCAGGGGCTGGGGGTGCCAGCCCCTCCCTGTGGGCACAAGGACACAAGTGGCTGCTGGAAAAAGCAGCCTGGAGTGGTTGTTTTTGGGCCGAGCAAGGAGCTGAGAAGGGCTCAGCCCCGCCAGTTCTTGTCAGGTGCCAAGGGTGACTCCAGCAGGACTGGACTTGTTGTTCAAGGTGGGACTGCCCAGGCTGAGGAGTCTCCGCAGGCTCAGATTCCAGCCAAAAAAAGGCTCAAAATCACCCTGAAGTCACCCAAGTCAAGTCACCCTGAGTTTCCTGCTCACCCGCAGCTTTGTCCCCAATATACACACACACACACACACAAGGCTCTGCCCACTGCTCCAGCCATGGGAGACAACTCCCAGCTGGAGTGAAGTCCCCAAATCCTCCCCAGAAAGCTCTGCCCGAGTCACTAATTGGTGGAATAACCAAGGAGGCACTTCCCCTCCCACAGCTAATGAACCCCTGGCTGCACGGAGTGGGAGTTTTCCAGACAGCAGGAGCAGCAGCCCAGGATTTGTCTCCCCTGTCACGGGCAATCAATGCACCTCAGCGGTCACCAGCCTTCCAAAGTGGTATTTCCACTCCTTAAATTACAGGAAGACAGAAATAAATGAAATTTGGTGGATTGCCAGGGCCCGGGGGGTGGAGGGGGGGGGACTCTCAGAGATGTTCTGGGCTGCTCAGGGGTTTGCTGCCCCGGCTGCTCCTGCATCCTCCTCCTTGCTGGCCTCATTCAGCACATTAATTCAGGAAGAATTCACTGCTTTGGGACGATTTTCTGCTCTTCTCACCAAGTGGAGAGACCCTTTTCCAGTGACTGAGATTCCCTGGGCTGTAAACCTGGAATTAGCTTCGCTTGCACACTCAGAGAGATCCAGCAAACGCTGCTCCCAAACTCATTGCTTGGAAAAGTTCGGATGGATCTCTGCTGCCCGAGCATGGGGAGCCCTTTCCTTACTGATCACAGCCATCCTTCCTTTTCCTCCCTGCTACAACCTAAAACTTGGTCCTGTTGGGTGAAAACCTGTCCCCTGGGCATGGGGAATCCCTGTCTCCTGGGCACCACGCTCCAAGAGATTCCCTGTTCAACAGGGAAAAGGAGCCTGAGCTAAGAGGGTCCAACTGCACTGAGTGGTGGATCCCTGGGATCTCTTGGAAAGGGCAGAGGTGCCACCACTTCACCTCCCTCTTGCAGGTTCCTCCCCTGATGAGAACAAGTCACAGTTCCAGGGCAGGTGCCCTCAGAAACTCAACGGCTCCGTTTTGGTGAACTCAGACTTCGGTTAATAAAAGTATCGTTTGCTTTTTTCCTGGGCCCCAGATGGGAGTCAGGCAAGTGACCAAACCCAAATTCCTCCCTTCTCCGAGTGTTTCAAACAAAACACCCCGTCAAATCCAGCCCCCTGCCCTTGCCAAAGTACAGCCGTGCGGGCGATGGTGAGGCTGGAGCTCCGCGAGCAGCAGCTTTCCCGGGATCCTGAGGACTTCAGGATGAGAAATCATGGGCTGCTTTGGGTTGGAAGGGATCTTAAAACTCAGCCTGTGGGCAGGGACACCTCCCACTATCCCAGGTTGCTCCAAGCTGCCCTTGGACACTTCCAGGGATGGGGAAGCCACAGCTTCTCTGCCCAAGCTGTGCCAGGGCCTCCTCACCCTCACAGCCAGGAATTCCTTCCCAATATCCCACCTAAATCTCTCCCCTTTTTAGTTCAGAACCATTCCCCCTGGTCCTATCAATACCTGCCTGTGTAAAAAGTCCTTCTCCATGTTTATAATCCTGTTAATTATCCAGCCACAACCCCAATGACCAAGAGATGAGACACTTCTCATCTGGGCCTCCAAATACGTAGGAAAGATTCCGATCAGACCCTGCAGGGGCTGGATTAGGGAAAGTGTGGCCACAAGGTCCAGGGCAGCCATTTCTCCCTCTCCTGCCTGAGCACCATCTCCCAAGTTTGGGATCCAAATTTGGGGATCCATTAAGCTTTCCCAATCTCAGTTTTTGCTCCATTCTCTCCTTGTGCTCTCCGTGGAAGCTGAGCCATGAAAATCTCTCTCCTGCTCCGCAAACACCTCTGGCAGCTCAGAGGGGATGCATGGAACCCCCCTGGCACGTTCTTAGTCCCCACCTTTACCTAATTCGGAGTTTTTTTCTATCTTCAGGTTTCGTTTTAGGAATATCTGGGGGAAAATCAGACTTGCAACTTCTACTTGTTCAGCTTTAGGAACGGCCATGGACTTCCCGAGCCACTCAGAGCCATCTCTGCTTCTCCAACTCAGTGAAAACTCAGTAATTTCAGACTAATGAAGGTTTCTGACTTGATATTCCCAAAAGGAGGCCCGTCTGCTCTCCATGGAAGAGCTGCTTCAGGGAAGGGACAGGGAAGCTTCTTGCTGGATTATTTGTGACCCTCCCCTGCAGCCCTCCTGCTATTGTGAAATCCATGCCTGTGCAACGAGCCAGATGAAATGACTGGGTGAAAAACCATTTAACCGGGTGGTTTTTCCAAGGACAGTGATCCCACCTCTCCATCCAAGCTGGACATTTTTTTCCCTACAATTCAAGATCCTCTTTGGGTTTTGACCCTGGGCTGATTTTTGGCTGCTCTCCCAAGAATTCGGGGGCGCCGCGGGCACCAAGTGACCCTCAGTGGGGACCAACCAGGGGGGACAATAATCAGTGCCCAATGTGAGGGTGGCTTTTGGCAATTCACGTCCCCACCCCCGGAGGGATTTGGGGTTGCACGGTGGTGCCGTGAGAACGGAGCTGACTTTGGGATCCCTGGAATGTTTCCCTCCCCTGCTCCCGACCGACCAGATCCCTCGCAGAAGCGCTGCCAAGTTTGATTTTTGGCTGTGAATTCTCGGTTTTGGGAGGGCAGGGCTGTGGTGTCTGGGTGTTCCCTGCTCCCTCCCCACCCCGGGCCTGTCGGTGCACACGTTGCTTGGGTGATTTAATAAATAACTTGCAAAGGAAAAATCAGAGGGGAGAACCACTGGAAAACTCAGATCTGACAACATAATGATAAAGACTAGGACCTGAAAATTCCTCCCGCGCGGAACACCACCCTCCTGCTCCCCAAAGCAGCCTGATACCTCTCAGGAGTAAGTGCAAATCCCGCTGATTTCTGTTTCTGGTCCTGAAAATCGGGGTTTTAAAGGTGCAGAGGTGCTGATTGTCTGTGCCACGGGTAAAACTCGCACCCTGAGAACTTCTAAGAGACATTCTGCAGGGCGACAGCGCAAGGACAAAAGTATCCAGAACTCAGCACACAGAAACATGGAATCCCTGAGGAGTTTAGGTTGGAAGGGACCTCAAAGCTCATCTCATTCCGCTCTCCCAGGTCGCTCCAACCTGCCCTTGGACACTTCCAGGGATGGGGCAGCCACAGCTCCTCTGGGAAAACCTGTGCCAGGGCCTCCCCAGTGAGAGATGGGATTCATTTTTTTAATGAT
This sequence comes from Cephalopterus ornatus, assembly GCA_013396775.1. Classification (NCBI taxonomy): domain Eukaryota; kingdom Metazoa; phylum Chordata; class Aves; order Passeriformes; family Cotingidae; genus Cephalopterus; species Cephalopterus ornatus. The sequence goes on along the minus strand of VZRE01013502.1, from coordinate 67,491 downwards.
TATTCCTCAGTTTCATAAAAGAAATGAAGCAGAACAGTCTTACAAAGGCTCTATAGGGTTTGGCTTCCAGCTGCTTTGGTCGATGCCAAGTTCAAGCCCAATAATCCTCACAGTTTTCTGTGTTATATTTTTTGTCTTTTTTGCAAGGAGACCTCAAAAAACTCGTTATACACCTTTTTTCTTTCTCAATAATAGTGGGGTTTTTCCCCCCCCTTGATGCAGACCTTCACACATCTTTATACGAGCGGTGGTGGGGAAAATCTGCCCTTATTTGTGCACCTTTAAATTCACACCCTAGAGATCAGCAAGGGGACACAGAGAAGACTTTCCTTTGAAAAAGACTAAAAATCCAACCGATTTCCAGGAACTGCCTAACACTTCCATTTGGAAAGCAGCATCACCGACTCCTCCATCTTTTTTTTTTTTTTTCCCCTCCCCCTTAAACTCTGAAATAAAACTTCAAATACAGTCCTTAAAACTTCCAGGCAAACCCCTATAACCCCTTCACTCCTCTGCCAGATAATCCCTTCCCATGCCAATACTCTCCTTGATGTTTCCTGCCTGGGCCAGAAGTCCCAAGATCAACCGTTTCACAACATAAATCAAGACACACAAGGAAAATTTAGGAACAAAAGTCTCAAGGCAGGGGTTTCCAGCTGCCTCCTGAGTTTGGTTCCTGCTGCTGTGTGTAGGATTTCGTCTCTGGCTCTGTGGATAAACTTGAGGTTTCTGTGTGTGGAGGACGTGGAGCTGGGAGCAGCTGGAATGTGCTCAGGGCGTGGATCACACTGGATCCCAGGGACAGAAACTCCAGTTGCACCTTTAGTGAAGGAAATTTGGCGTATTTTTGCTAATTGGCTTTTTTTTTAAGCATTTAAGTTGCTGTAGTTAAAGGGTCTTTTGCACCAATAATTAAAGGGGGTCTGGCCTCCTAAATTAAGTGAAAGACTGGGACATTCCAGCTTCTGCTGCCTCTTGGAATCGACAGAATCACTGAGGTTGGAGAAGACCTTTGAGGTCCTCGACCCACCCACCACCACGTTCACCACCAAACCACGACCCCAGATGCCACAGCCACACATCTCTGGACACTTCCAGGGATGGTGCCTGCCCTGGGCACCCTGTGCCAGGGCTTCACCACCCTTTCTCTGTGGAAAGCAAATCCCTCACGTCCACCATAAACCTGCCCTGGCACAACCTGAGGCCGTTTCCTCTGCCCCTGCCGCGTGTTTCCCTGGGAGAAGGGCCTGATCCCAGCTGGCCCCATCCTCCTGGCAGGGAGTTGTCCTTGATCTAAACAGGACTGTTCATTTTCAAGCAGGTTTTCTACAGCTTGTAGGTCAAGATGTGAATTTTTTTAGGAAGCAGAGCTGAATTTCTGCATTTAAAGGGACTCCAAGGGATTGAGGAAACCAGGTCTCACAGCTCTGACAGCTCGGGGCAGTGGAAGGGCTCTGAGGGACTGGGGTGGGGTTTTTGGGGTGTCCTGGGCAGGGCCAGGGGTTGGACTGATGATCCCTGGGGGGTATTCCATGGATCCTGTGATTCCCAGAAATGGCAGAGCTGCAAAGGGATTTGCTGATCCCCCTCGGGGCCGATTCCTGACAACGAACTCGAACTCCCAACAGCTGAGCTCAAACTTGGCAGAGGCAGAAGCAGGGCCTGAACTGGGACCATCTGACAGGGCTGGGGGTGGTTTGGGCACCAGCTCTTTTTAAAAGCACACGTTCCTGGTAAACCTTCATCGAGAGTGAAGGAAACTGCAATTCCTGCTGGTCCAAAACAGAAAACCTCTTTGGGATTCCTGGGCTAAGATTCCGGTGGAACTGCAACGTCAGGGATGGACTTGGAGGCAAACGCTGCTGGAAGTGGCCTGTGAACATCTCAGGGACCTTTCTCAGGCGTTAAACATCATCCCGAAGCCAGCTCCAGTTTAACTTGGTGCCCAGAAATCCCAGCTTTCCCTCTCCGCTGCTCAGGGAGGGGATGGAGAGTTCCCCCCCCCACCCCTGAGCTCCTGTTCTGCAGTTCCTTCCCTCTCCATTCCCAAGCGTCAAGCTGGAAAATAAGGAGGTGTCCAAAGGCTGCAGTTCCCCTTTCCCCAGAGTTAATTCAGACACCTCAGTCCCTTTCCATCAGCCAGAGCCATGGAGGAGGCACAAGAAATGCCTCCCCAAACCTCCTCTCTCCATCCATCTTCTCAGTTGCAGTGGCCATTTCATAATTAATGGGCTTGACATAATTAGTTGTGTTTAAAGTCAGGCCATAGCTGAGCCTTTATTCTCCCGTGAAAAAAACAGGCAGCCAGGACCTTACAGGAAATCGTGGTGCCAGCAAAGAGCTCAGCTGGCTGCAGACTAATCATCTTTGCTTTCCCCTTTGTTAAACACATTCCTGCTCTTGGAAACTGTTCAGTAGTTCATTAAACTAATAATCCCATTCAAATCCTGCCTCATAAATGGATTTGTCAGGGCTGTTCCTTTCAGGAGACGGTCATTTCAAATTGTCTCTCCTTTAATGAGTCCAAGGGCAGATTAAATGGTGGCTCTGGCCGTGATTTATTGCTCCACATTGCTTTATTAATGGTTATTTGTAAAAGCATTGGTGGATAAGAGGCTTGTTTGTTTTGTGTTTAGGCCATGCTTTGCATTTATTTCATACTTTTCCCTTTATTGAAGGGAACTGAGCTCCAAATAAACAGATTTCCAGCAAAAACATACACAACCTTTTGGCCTGAACTGCCGAAGCCTCTTTTATCAACAACTCATCTACAACTGCCCTCGTGGTGCCCAAACACCAGCAAGAGCTTGTCTTGGGCGCTCTGGACTTACTGGAGAGCAGCTTCTTGCCATGAGCTTGATGAGACGAAATTTGGGGTATTTCCATGAGTATTAATCGATTGAAGGCTTCACACAAAGTAACTCGCCACCAAAAGAGAAACGATCTCCCGGGCCACTTGGGATCACTCAACTCTTTCCTGGGAAATGCCCCATCCCTGGAAGTGTCCAAGGTGAGGTTGGAGCAACCTGGGATAGTGGGAGGTGTCCCTGCCCATGGGTTTTAAGGTCCCTTCCAACCCCAACCACTCTGGGATCCTGTGAAACCCTCGGGAAGTCGTTTGTAGGAGCAGAATTAGTTTCTCTTATTTAAGAGAAATAGTTTCTCTTATTTAAGAGAAACTGAAGGAAGATATTCAGTTAATATATTTGGGGAGGTTGATTCTTCCAGAGTTAGTATAAAAAGCCCTACAAAGACACCTGGGTGCCACTTCTCTGTGCAGTTCTGGTGTGATTCTCTTTTCTTGTTCAAATTGTGATTGAACACAACTTGGAGATGGAGAGAATTTGTGTCTCCACCCACCCCAGAGAGAAGGAGGCACATACAATAAATCCCAGAATCACTAAGGCTGGAAAACACCCCCAAGACCATCGAGTCCAACCCCTAAATCGGGACGGGAGAGCAAAACCCCAAAATCGGAGAACAAAACCCCAAAATCGGAGAACAGAACCCCAAAATGGGAGAGCAAAACCAGATCCTGTCAAGATTGGGGACTGTCCTTCGGAGTCCCTGGATGTGCCTGTCTGTCATCAACCACCCTGGGAGCAAAAACCACTTCTGCCAAGGACAAAATGCTCCATTAACACCTGAAAAGGCTTTGAGATCTGGAAGGTTAAAAGGTCTCAAGTGCGCAAAATGAAATTTCTCACTGACTTTCTTTGGGAAACAGGTTTTTTTTTTTTCAGGGAACAAACAGAAGAGAGCTCCAGAAACCCTGAGGAGAAGGTTCCACAGAGGAGAAAAAGCAGAAGCCGGGTCTCTACTGCACTTCCCTCCACTCAGACCCAAGACACAGAGTTCTGAAGGTTCCCACAGAGTGTTCAGGGTGGTGGCTGGGGACGGTGGCCCGAGGAATTCCCCAAGGAATCTGCCAGTTCAGGCCCACGTGACACGGCTAAGCTCAGCTTAATTCCAGTTCTACTTAATTCCAGGTCGTGCAAGAGCCAAAGAAAGTCTCAGGACCAAAGGTATTTCAGCTGAAGGCTGGGTTGAAGTCGGTTTATGGCCCTGGAAGAGAAAGCCGCGGGTCTTTGAGAGCGAGTGCCAAAGCAAATGTCTGAAAGGGTGTCACGAGCTATTAAAATGGACACCGGATAAATCAGAGCTTGAGAGATGATCCCACAAAAGGCAGGGCTCAAGAGAAGGCGCCCACGTGCCCGCAGTGCAAAATCACCCCTAATTTTAAAAGAGGTGGCCGGAGGAGATCCCACTTTTCTTCACGCTTCAAGCTGCGCCAAGAAAATTCGCCCTTCGCTCATTTCTTTTGCGCCAAACCTCGAGCCTGATCCTCCCGAAGGGAAATTTCACAGCGGCACAGAATCCTGAGACCTTAAAGCAGCAAAACCCAGGTCGGGGAAGATTCCAGAAAGGTTGGAAACGAACCTCTAGGATCACCAAGTCCCGTGCTGGTGTTGATCCACCACAGCTTCAGCTCTCCGGAATTGCTTCAAGGCAGAGCGGAAGGACCAGGGATCAGCACAGTTTTGGGGGTTCCACAGCAAAAATCACTGGGATTTTTGGCTCTGCAGGAAGATGGCTCTCACTGGCTGCCAGACCCTCCTGGTGACATCTAAGCCCAGCAGAACATTATTTAAAACGTGGCCCTACGGCTGATTTCTCGTCACAAGTGGCGTTTCCCTGCCTTGGAAAATCGGGATTTTTAAAGAGAGGGATTGCTGAGGGGCTAGAAATCCCGGGATTTGGCCACAAAACCATCAGGGTCACTCGACGGGGAGCATGGGAAGTGCCTGGGGCAGGAGCTCCAGCCACTCCAGGCTTTGGCAGCTCCCCCTGAGTTGCCCACCACGAATCCCTCCCTGGGAACAAGGCTGCTCTCCCGAGGGCCAGCGAAACAATGAATCTTCAGTTGTCTTAAATTAGAGCTGCACAGACTTCCTCGCACAGACCTTGCACTTATCCCAGTGGGGTTTTTTTTTTTTTTTAATTTTCCTCCAGCGATTGCTCCACAGGGCACGAGGAAAGCAGGAGGGGAACAGGAGGAGGGAGGAGCGCGGTCCTCAGCTCCCTGCAGGGGACCGGGAGCCAGACAGGGCTGTGTGGCCACTGAGAACTTACCCAACCAGTCATTTGGCGTTGTTTTACTTAAAATGTTGGTCCGTGTCTGATGTTTCAAAGCGCAGAAGGGTTTTTCAGAAGTAATTTCTGACTTGGGAGAGCCTGGCCTTCGCTTTTAAAGTGCCCGTGGGATTTGGACCCTTCAGACTCAGCAGAAATCAAAAGGGTTGAAGCTGGGAATGATTTCTGGAACCGGGGCCTGGCCACTGGAGCCACTGAGTGCCAGAAGACCACTGGTCACCGGTGACCTTTTCTTTTGGGTGCTGTGAGCAATGGAAAACATTGATTTCCTTGCTCTGCCCTGCCTTTTTCTTCACAGGGCTGCGTGAGACAACATTATCCGTGCCCGCGGCAGCTCCTTCCAGCCCTTCCCACCCCCACTACGAGCTCAGGAATCAGCCACACACAGCCCAGGGGGAATCAGAGTCCCTGGATCTGGCAAAACCATCCTTTTCAAACAACAGCCTTCCCTCCCTTTAGCCACAGAACCGCGGGAGGGTTGGGGTTGGAGGGACCTCTGGAGATGACCAGGTCCAACATCCGGAGCCATAGAGATTTTTGGGATGTTTTCTCTGAGGGATGAGGAGCAGCAAAAGTAATGGCGGGGGGGGGGACACAGGGTGTCCCTAGGCTGGGAGTGAGCAAAGGGCTGCTGTGGGGAGCTGGTTTTGAGAAGCCCAAATCCCAGGAGGGCCGTTGTCCACCTTTCCCGAGTCCTGTGCCGCGGCAAGGGGAGGCCACGCGCGTCGGAATTCCAGGAGCAGATTCCCTGCAGCAGGGCCAGGCTCTGAGCTCCAGCTCCAGCCCAAACATGGCACATTTGCCTGTCTGGGCTCAAAGCTCAGCTCTCCAGCCCATTCAAGCCACATTCCCAGCGAGAGCCGAGGACTCTGGCACGGCCCGGGCCCCGCGCGTGGATCACGTTCCGCTCCGACCCTGCCCACTGACACAGGAACACTTTCCAAGAACTGCAGCCAGACAGACTTAAAATAACCCAGAGTCCACACCGGGGCCAGGAACCATCTTGAGAGCGGGAAACACAGCCCAGCTCCAGCACAGGGAGCCTCTGGCTGAGCCCTGTCTCCCTCCTCAGGTGGAAAACGGGTTCTCGCACTGATTTGTCCCAGATGAGCCCACGAGGCACAACGAGGGGCTGAGGGGACACCTTCCCCTCAGAAACACTTCTGCAAAGCAGCTCTCAGGGGCAAACACCCTCCCAGTCCAGCCCACAGCCACCGGCAGCAGAGCCACAAAGGCAACTCCAGGGGCAAATCCCGAGGCGGCCACATCCCTGCCAGTGATGTGGAAAACCCGATCCCAGCCATCACTCCACATGGTTTGGGTGGGAAGGGACACTAAAGCCCATCCAGTGCCACCCCCTGCCATGGGCAGGGACAGCTCACACTATCCCTGCTTGCTCCAGCCTGGCCTTGGACACTTCCAGGGATCCAGGGGCAGCCACAGCTTCTCTGCCCAACCTGTGCCAGGGCCTCCCCACCCTCACAGCCAGGAATTCCTTCCCAATATCCCACCTAAATTCCCCCTCTTCCAGTTTGAAGCCATTCCCTGTGTCCTGTCCCTCCACCCCTTGTCCCAAGTCCCTCTCCAGCTCTCCTGGAGCCCCTTCAGGCACTGGAAGGGGTTCTGAGGACTCCTTGGAACCTTCTCTTCTCCAACCTGCCCTTGGACACTTCCAGGGATGTGCCAGGGCCTCCCCACCCTCCCAGGGAAGACAAACACCAGGATCCCTCCCAGCAACAGGTGGGTGTGGGTGGCTCTTCACAGTCACTGCAGATGAACCTCGAGGTGCTGTGAGCCCCAGGCAGAGCTCAGCGCCCAGCTCTGCTCCCACGGGACCCTCTGCGGTGGGAGCTGAGCCAACTCCTCCCCGAGCTGGGGGAGAAGCAATTCCGCCAGCCCAGCTCCGGGTGCTGAGCTGACAACCCCGAGAACAGCAAAGAACATCGAACTTACCCTCGTAGAGAGTCTTGGCCTCTCCTCCTCACTCTGCTCGGCGGCCTCTCCTCGTAGCCGGCGAATCTGTCCGTCTGCAAGTCCCCCTCGAACTGCGCCCGGGCTCGCTCCACGCACATCACTGCCGTACATCCCAGCACCAGCCTGGCCAGCCACAAAACCCCCATGACGGCCCAGATCCCTCCAGTCCCCCCGAAAGCTTCTTCCAGCCGCGAGGGTCTCCCTGCTGCCTCGGCGGAGGACGGATTTCGGCAGCAGCCCCTGAGCGCCGAGGTGCCGTCCTGCCCTTCCCCGCTCTAGAAGGGAGAGGTGGGAAAGGAAGAAAGAGAGGCAAGTGTTCTCAAGGGCTTTCACACACCTCTAGAAGCGTCCCACTTAACGCTGTGGGGCCGCACAGTCCCACCCAGTTTGGCTCCCACTGTCACTCCCAACCACGGCAGCGCCAAGTCCTTCTTCTCCTGAGAGCTGGAGACCAAGAGAAGGTGTCTGGGAGTCTCCCATCTATTTTCCTGCCCTCCTGGTGGAGCAACCAAGAGTGGGAAGAGCCCACCAGGAAAGAGGAGAACTTCGGGAAAGAGCAGATCCTATTTATGGACCATCTTCCCAGCTCTGTTTGACTCCACAGGCCATGGCTCGGGGACCCATTTCCAGCTGCTGGAAAACAACCTCCTGGATCATTCTGGCTGGCTGAGGGGAATGGTCTGGCTGGGAAACCATCAGGGGGACACGCACACCAGTGCACACCAGTACACACCAGTAGGAAAAAGGGTCCTGGTGGGCTGGAGTGAGATGGAAAACCATCAGCTGGGATCAGGGAATGAAGATGCCTCAAGCTAAGCCTTGGATTCCAGGAAGAGGGAAGGGACATGCTGGAGGGATGGAGGAGAGCCCCTGAGCTGGGACAGGCAGCTGAGTGCCATGAGGAGGAGGATGATCCAGGTCCAAAGCCTCTGTGGAGGAAGGGGGGTGAGCCAAGGGAAGCAGGAAGGAGACCCCTCGCCCCTCTGGCTGTGGAAAAAGCTTGGAATGAGCACAGCTTGCCCAGCTCCAGAGCCCGTGAGATGGACACAGCTGGGCAGGGGCCAGACCCAGAGGCTGCTCCCAAACCACGCCAGGGCAGGTCTTCAGCCCCCAGAGGCTTTTTGCCATGAGCAAACCCTTTCCTGGGAAAACAGGGGCAGGCAGGGAGGGGTCCTGTGGGCAGAGCTGGGCAGAAGGAGCCCAGGGTGGGCTTTGGAGCAGTTTTAATTAAGTCCTGACAGCCGTCGTGGCTCTGGGGGGCTCCGGGGTGAAGGAGAACAGCCCTGGGAAGGGGTGCAGACCCCGGCACAGCACTCACCCCACCCCAGGAGCCACGGGGACATTCAGGGACTCCCTGGGGTGGCCACCGTGACCTGGGGGGCTGCTGTGGGGTGTGGGGGGAGCAGGGAGGGGGGCAAGGCCGGGCTCGGCGTGGGAGGATACGAGAAAACCCGAGGAAAAGGCTCTGTAAAGTGGGTCACGCTCCTCACTCTGCACCCCCTTCTCCTCCCCCTCATCCCCATCACCCCCCAGTTCCCAAATCTCCCCCTGTGGAAGCAGGGGCTGGGGAGCCCATCCTTCCTCCTCCTCCTCCTGCTTGGCAGCAGGCTCAGGATGCATCTCTCACCTCGAGACCTCCCCCAAAAATCTGGGCTTTCAGGGAGGTCAAATGCTCCCGGATCTCCCTTCTCCAGCCCAGAGTGGAAACAATCCGGAGCTGCGAGAGGCCCCGGGAGCAGCTTCGGGGAGGG
>VZRE01013502.1:43038-55490 GCA_013396775.1 Cephalopterus ornatus | reverse complement strand
AACCAATCAATAATAAATAGATATAAATCCATAAACGGAGAGCTTTCTCGTTTCTTCTCCACGTGCCAAATCGACCACGGGCTGGGGGCTTTTGGGGAGTGTTTTGCAACGCCAGGCTGGTTTGATTTGGGTATCTGGGCTGGTGGAGGCTGTTCTTGGTGCGTAGAGCAGATGTCACCCCGTGTCTCAGCTCTGCCACCATGCTGCTCACCCCGTTAATTAGCAGGGAACACAATTAATTAACATTTCTCGGGTGTATCTCCCTCCTGTCTGCGGCCCCAGCCCCACAAACCACCGGCACGGGAGGGAAATCCACTTTTTTCTTCCCCTCCACATTCCGCTTGGGAGCGTTAAGAAGCGTTTGAGTCGCCTCCAGCGCGTGGAAAGCTCTCTGAGCACGGAGCTTTCAGCTCCCTCCCTGACGTTCTAGAGCTTTCCAGCACGGATCAGGGCAGAGCAAACCCTGCGAGACCGACCCCAAAATCTCCTCCAGCCTCTCTCCATCCAGTGGATTATTCCATCCAGTGGATTATTCCCCGGCCGCCGGGAGCTACAAAGACCCGGAGATGTTTGTCCCGCTCCCCGTCTCTTCCCTTCCGCTGGTTGGGTGCTTGGTGTCGGGTTTTTGTGCCTGGTGATTTATCCATCCTGATCATTCCAGGCTCCACCGGGTCCCAGGAAACGTGGAGGAGGGAGGTGATTATCCCAGTGGAAGCGTTCCCCTTGGAAAACCCCTCCGAGGCCATCGGGTCCCCCAGCGCCGCCACGAAACCGTGTCCCCAAGGGCCACATCCACGGGTTTTTTTGGAGCGATTCCAGGGATGGGGATTCCACCAGTGCCCTGGCCACCCTTTCCATGAACAAATCTTCCATAATATCCGACCTAAACCTCTCCTTTGGACGGGGCTTGGAGCAACCTGGTCTAGTGGGAGGCTGTCCGAGGACCCCAATTTTTATTTTTTGAGAGTCCCCAAACTGCTTTAAAATTAATATAGTTTAAAATTAATATAATTTAAAAAAAAAAAGAAAAATAAAATCTCCAGCCTCCAAAAAAAAAAAAGAGCAAATATTTTTTTCGGGCCAGCTTCACTGGGTTGAAGATCACTGCCTGTTTTACAGGATCTTAAACCCACCTTAGTCTTAGTTCGGGGGGCTGCCACGGAGATAAACTGCACAGAGGGAAAGCGCTGGTAATTAATTGTTATTAATTATGTGCTTAGAATAGAACTACGTGAGCAATTCATTTTTATTTTTTTGTTTTTTGGCTGCACTGAGCAAACTGGAAAATGAAGAGACAGGAGGAGTCATTTGGGGGTGATTTGAGGAATATTTTAGCCTGACGTGAACAAATAATTCGATTTTAAACGATCCACGTTTGCTTTCGGGGGGGGAGGTGTTTAATTAATTCTCAATTATTCGATTTATTCGAGCTCCTAAAAGGCTGTTTTGCAAGGAAAAGGCCCAGCCTGCAATTTTACAATTAGTTACATTAAAATATTTGCTAATGAGTCATTATGTGCCAAAAACTATTTGAGAAACTCAGAAGAGACTTACAAGTTTTCCACAGTTTGGATTGGGGAGTTTTTCAGGAATTGTGCACCCGGGATGGGACTGCTGGGTAAGAAATAATGCAAAGGAGGGTGGAGAAGAAGATCCAGTGGCTTCATTTTGGGGAATTCCAGGTAGCACATGCACTGCCTGGGATAATCCCATGGGAAAATGCCATGAGATGCTCATTAATTAATGTCATTATAATCAGGAAAATGCCCAGGGGAGGAGGGTTTAAAGCTACTTAAAAGGTGTGACATTTAAAAACTTGCTTTTTAATACTTGGCAAGCTCTTGGCTCTTCCTCTGGGAGCAAATGGTATCAGGGATTGGGAATGTTCAGCCCGGAGAGGAGAAGCTTCAGGGAGACCTAATTGGGATATTCCAGGACTTGAAGGACTACAAGAAAGATGGAGAGGGACTTTGGACAAGGGATGGAGGGACAGGACACAGGGAATGGCTTCCCACTGCCAGAGGGCAGAGTTGGATGGGATATTGGGAAGAAATTCCTCCCTGGGAGGGTGGGGAGGGACTGGGAAGGATTTCCCAGAGGATGCCCCATCCCTGGAAGTGTCCAAGGCCAGATTGGAGAAGGGAAGGCTCCAGGGAGACCTGAGAGCCCCTTCCAGGGCCTAAAGGGGCTCCAGGAGAGCTGGAGAGGGACTGAGGACAAGGGATGGAGGGACAGGGCACAGGGAATGGCTTAAAAGTGAAATTTAGATGGGATATTGGGAAGGAATTGTTCCCTGGGAGGGTGGGGAGGGGCTGGGATGGAATTCCCAGAGAAGCTGTGGCTGCCCCATCCCTGGAAGCGTCCAAGGTCAGATTGGAGCAACCTGGGATAATGGGAGGTGTCCCTGCCCATGGCAGGGGGTGGAATGGGATGAGCTTTAAGCTCCTTCCAACCCAAATCCTATTCTGAGATTCTTTGATCTTTTGAGCACAACGAGGGATGGGAATTTGGGCTGCGTGAGTTCTGATCCCTTTCTTTCCTCTGTTCCTGTACAGAAGTGTGGGAGAAGATGCCTCCTGTCCTCCCAGGGACTGTCAGGAGCACCCAGCAAAGCTGCCTGAGAGCAGCTTTAACTTTTCCATTTCTGGCTTCGTTGAGCGTCACCTAAGAAATGCCTTTGCTAAAAATTAGGGCGCGTTGCCTCTCGCAGGATGACACAACAAGAGTTCTGGGTTGTGATGTCATTGAGGGGGAAAAAAAAATGGGGAGGAGGGGGAAAAAAAAAGGGGGAAAAAAAGAGCAAGGTGGGGCTCTGGTGTTGAGATTCCCGCTGAGAACTGAGGTCAGGGAATGTGGGATTCCCGCTGCTGCTCCCACAGCTCCCTGCGAGGCTGTGTCCTGGCAGCTCCACAGCTGCTCACTCTGCCTTTGAAGCTCAGGAATCGGGGTTTGATGGGAAGGGGATGGTGTGGAAGGGGCTGGGGAGGACACGGAGGATGAGGATGTGGCTGAGGAACCGGGGGATGCTGAGCTGGACCCCCAGGACCAGATAACGGGATGGAAGAGGGATCCTGTGCAAAGGTCTCCACTCCTCCTTGGTGGGGAGCCAAAGGGGCTCTGTCCTGGATGGAGCTGTGAGCCCTGGACTCCTCCTGGAGGACTCAGAGAATCTTGGAATGGGTTGGGAGGGACCTTAAAGACCATCCAGTTCCAACCCCTGCCTTGGGCAGGGACCCTCCCACTGCTCCAGGTTGCTCAGGTGGTTGTTTTGGGCCCAAAACCACCTCAGACCATCGCTCCCTCCTCCAGCTCTCCCCCAGAGGTGCAGGATGTGTCCAGAGCCCTGTCCTGATTCTGGAGCCAAAATGCTGCTGTTCCTGGGTGTTCTACACTTGTGAGATCAACACAGAGCCCAGGACACGATTCCCAGCCTTCTTCAGGTCTGCTGAGGGACAACCACATCTCCCTGTGCCCTCATTTGCTGGGGACATCATGGGGTGAGGATCCAGGACCTGAAGACCAGGAGTAGTCACTGAGATATCAGGAGCAGGCACATCCACCTGCCCGTTCCACCTCCCTGGTTGTTGTCCCCCCCGGCAGTGAAAGCCGATGGATCCACCTGGATGTGGCACTTGGGGACTCGGTGACCTGAAAGGGCTTTTCCAACCTAAACAATTCCCTGCTTCTGTGATTCCTCAGCCCTGCCGTGCCCCAAGTGGGGGCATGATGATGCCACCCTTCCCTTGGGAGGTGCCTCGGCACCGGAGTCAAAACCAGATGCAGGGAATTTCCAGGAACTTCTCATCAAATTTCATAAGGCGCTCGAGATCAAAAGTGGACTCGATCAGCACCACATGAGGCATCTAAAGACAGTCAGGAACCAACTCAGACAAAGGTTTCCTCGGGGAAATTGTTCCACAGCGTTAACTCTTTCACTTGCTGCCCAGTTTCAGGCACAATGGGCAGGTTTTTAACCCCAAACCAGGCTGCTTTATCCCCTTCGCTGATATTCCAAATATCAGCCCGGGCCATTCTCCTGCCTCACCTTTGGCTGAGCCCAGAAACATTTGTTTGCCTAAAACATGCATTTAAAAAAAAAAAAAAAAAGCCCTTTGTGGACACCCAGGAGGTGAGGACTCGTGACAAGAACTTCCTAAACGTGCAGCCAGGGAAGGGAAAGGATGAGCCAGGGAATAGGTGATCCCTAAGGTTTGGAGAAGCTGGATCAGGTGTGCCCACAGTTAATGGCAGAGCAGTGGAGCTTGTGAGGGGGAGGGTTAAATGATGCTTCGGCTTTGTCATGACAATGTGACTCTGCTGATCTCCCCCAGAAATTATCACCCTCCTTAATCACCCTCTGAGCTGTGGGAGCAGCACAAGGGGGAGGTGCCAGCCCCAAAAAAGGATGGAAATTACCCCGTCTCCTGACAGCAGTGGCTTTCAACCTCCTGCACACCCCCACTGCTGCACATCGTCCCGGTGCCCTTAAAATTCACCAAAACCACCTCCCGAAAAAACCAAACCCAAATTCATCCCAAGGGATCACCCCGTGGCTGATACCTAAAATGGAATCCCAGGATGGATTGGAAGGGACCTGAAGGATCATCTCGTTCCACCCGCCCTGCCACGGGCAGGGACATTTCCACTCTCCCAGGTTGCTCCGGGTTGGAGCCTTGGACACTTCCAGGGATGGGGCAGCCACAGCTTCTCTGGGAAACCTGTGCCAGGGCCTCCCCACCCTCCCAGGGGAGAATTCTTGGCTCTGCATCCAATGTGGATTCACTTGGATGAGAGTCTGTGCCCATCCCAAGACTTTGGGTTCCGGTCAGGAGCGTTCAGACAGGAGCAGGTCGGATCCAGATGGATACCCGTGGAAGGGACAGGAGGATCCGAGTGACCTCAGGGCTGGGCAAAAGGGACCAACAGAGCTGCCTAAATCCCCACTGCAATCCCCAGGGCTGGAGAAACATTCCCTAATTTTACACAGTCGTGTGAGGAATTACATCCGGAGGAGGAATTGGGACGAGGAATTGGGACTGAGAGGCAGGACTGACCCCAAAGTGCCCACTCAGGCCACGCTGCTCTCAGCCTCGGTGTGTAAGATTTCCAGCCCTCCAGCCCTTGTGACCACGGTTGCAACATTCCTTTTGTTTTCTAGGAATTCGACTCCACCAAGGAGGGGAAACCACAGGGAAATTGTTTCAGTGTGCGCTCTGGATCGGGCGGAGCGGGGCCGGGGGCCGAGCTGTGATGTAGAACACTCAGCCCCGACAGCCAAGACGGTTAAAAAAACACACTTTTATTTCGACCTAAAGGAAAGGAACTCTTTTTTTCTTATTATTATTATTATTTTTTTTTTATTTCCAGCTTGGCAGGGCGGGGGAGGCCGAGCTGAGCCCAGGCAAGTGCAGATCAAAGCCAGGCGAGTCTGCTGCGAAAAATCAAGCGCTGGACATTTATTAAGATTTTATTCATAAAAAGAAGAAGAAGAAGAAGAAAAAAAAACAACCAAGCAGTGCAGAGAGTGGGGTGGGATTTCACTGTGGAACTTTTGACACGGGAGCTGCCTTATTTAGAAGGAAAATTGCCTCTTTTTCTCCTGCCAGGAGAAAGGTGATCCCTCCGTTTTTCAGGGATACAAACACCTTTCTTGTTGCCCTCAAGTGGGCTGGAGGCACATCCAGCCCTTGCTCCCGAAGGGTGAGGAGTCTTCCCTGCCGTGGAAATGGGAATCTCCCACCACATCCCTCTGCTCCAGCCCCACGGAGCTCCCACCTTCTTCTCTTTTCCATTCAGAGTTCGCCCATTTTCAAACTTTTTTTGTGCCTTTTTTTTTTTTTTCATTTGTGGCTCTTTTCTCCCCTCTGTGAAATCTGCAGCACAGAAGTTTAACTTGGCAACGGCACTGGAACAGATGGAGAACACTGGCCCAGCTCCCCAGATCCCAGGAACTCCTGCTCCATGCCGTGTGCAGGACTTCCAGCCACTCACTGCTTGGATCCACCAAGGCAGGGCCTAAAAAAAAAAAAAAACCCCAAAAAACCCCCAATTTTCCAGATTTCCAGGAGCTGGAATTTTCTTTGGGACACGAGCAACCCACAAGTGACCACGCGAGTGTCCTTCCCCCGTGGAAAGGTCCGAAGTCTGCAGGTTCCATGGGAGCTGATTTCAAGCGAGAACAACAGGATTATTTTAGGGAAAGCTTTAAAAATCCCATCCTTGGTGGACGTACCAGTGTGGTGGATCCACAGCTGGGTTCTCATGGAGATGAAGATGGGGCAGAACGTGTTTCAAGAACATCCACACCTCAGCTGTGGAAAAGTCACAGGTTGGAGTCGTTCCCTGGGGCAGAAAACATCCTTCTTTTGTCTCCCAGTGCCAATAACTGAGGGAAAACCACATCCAGGCTCATGGAGGCTGTGCCCAATCCAAGCCCAGATCACGAGGAGAGAGGAAAGGGATAAATCCACAGGGGCTGGAGAGGTTCAGGAGGGGAGCAGAAGGCAAGAGATCCCACTTTGCCACTTCGAGGTGGCTCCTGGTGGTCTTCCCAACCCAGGCGGGTTAAAATGACAACAAACAAAACCTCGGCAGGTTCACAAACCAGTCAGAAACAGGGAGAATTTCCCTGGGGGAAGCAAGTCTTCTGGAAGGTTGTTGTTTGAAGTCCTGGGGCCACCAGGACAGAGGTTTGTTGGAAAGTGAGGACACCTGGGGACAGGGGTTGGTGGTGGCCTCGGCAGAAGGGTTGGGCTCGATGCTCTTGGAGGGCTTCTCCAACCTTAATTATTCTGTGACTTCAAGTTTGGATTTTTCCTAGATTTTTTTTTTTTATTTTTTTTCAATAATTGCAGACCCAGAACAGGCAGGGGAGCAGATGGGATGTATCCAAAGGTGCTGGTGGCTCTGGCCAAAGTCCCTGTGAGGCTGCTCTCTGTCGTCTCTGGGAGCCCAACCTCATCCTGGGCTGTGTGAGCAGGAGAGGGCAGTGATTATTCCCCCTTTTTCAGCACTTTCAGGCCACATCTGGACATTGTCTCCAGCCTTTTCTTCCCCCTCCCAGTGCGAGGAAGACAGGGATGTGCTGGAAAATGTCCCACTGGGATGGGCAGGGGTTGGGGAAGTGATGGAGGAGCAGAGGCTGCGGAGAAGGAGCTGTTCAGAGAGGAGTGGAGGCAAAGGGAGGACCTGGTTGATGTCTGCAGCCACCAAACAGGAGGGCACAGAGGGGACAGAGACAGAGGGGCACACTGAGAGGACAAGATGGGAGTGGCCACAACTGGAGGGAGGGAAATCCTCACTATAAAACCAGTTTTTCGCACAAAAAAACGGCCAAACGTCGTGAAGGGGCCCAGAGGGACGACGGAAACTCCATTCCCGGAGGTAGCTCCACTCAGCATGGATTGACAAGGTGCTCTAGAGGCAGGTGGTTCCTTCCAACCTCCCCCAGCCCGTGGGTTTAAGGTGCAAGTGAAAGCTCCAGCTCGAATTTTGCCCGTCCTGTTTCGGGCTGGTAAAACAGGATGGGGAATCAAGTGCGTTATCAACCCCAAGATGCACCAGGGGGGGCTCAGGTGGGACATCAGGAGGAATTTCTCCGCGGGAAGGGCACTGAAGGAGGTTTGGAATCCCCACCCCTGGAGGTGTCCAAGGAAGGAGTGGGCGTGGCACTCAGTGCTCTGGGCTGGGGGACGAGGTGGGGGTCAAAGGTTGGCTTTGATGACCTCGGAGGTCTTTTCCAACCTCAAGGATCCTGTGGTCTCATGGCAGGTTCAGTGGTCGAACCTCAGGTTGAAGGGGAGGGTGATTAAATAACAGTAAGAAAGGGATTTGCAGGGAATCAAAATGAAGGCATTTGTTCTGCTTCGCACAACCCCTCCTGGTGTGGGTGGACTCTGAAGTAGTGGTGGGGGGGGTCTGAAAGGTCACCCAGAAAAACCTGAGTGCGTGATGAAGGACTACAGAAAGGCCAAGAATATTCTGGCTTTACTCGTGAGGACATCAGAGAGGATCCCTGGCACCTCCCCCTCAGCCCTCAGCTGAGGAGGGCTCGGTGAGGAAGCAAAAATGAGAAAAATAAGCAAAAACGTTGGAGAAAACCTCGTTTCCTGCGTGCCAGAGCCTTTGCTTCCAAAAGCAGATGGGCTGGTTTTGCATCCCATTAATTCAGCATGAAGGGGAAGGTGGAAAAGTGGAAAGACAAACACACCGGACCCTCCACGTGAAAAAGCTGCTGGGTTTTAAGCAGGATCGGTGACCGAAGAGCTGCTGGCAGGTTTGGGGAAGGCTCAAAGGAGAAGTCTTGACTGAACTCTGCGTCCTGGGGGCTGGATTAGCCCAGCTCCCTTGGCCTTTCCTCCCGGGACAGCTCCTACATAATCGAAGGTGTCCCTGGCCATGGACTAGATGAGCTTTAAGGTCCCCTCCAGCCCAAACCAGTCTGTGATTCCACGACACCCCAGCCAGGTCGGTCATCACCAACAGAGGCGGTTTTTACTGAGTGGATGGATCCTCTTTAACCCTTCTCCAGGGACGTGACATCTGTTGGTTCGTTCTGTCCAGAGGAGATCCAGAGGTTTCAAAGGAGATCCCGAGGTTTCAAAGGACATCCAGAGGTTTTGCGTTGCTTGCTGTGCAGAACCAGCTGGTGAATGCAAATCCTCTCGGTTTTCCTCCTTCCTTTCTCCGTCCCAGGCTTTGCCTCCACGGAAGGTGCGTCCGGAACACAAACTCTGCCAGACCACACAGGCAACGTTGGAGCTGGGACAGTACAGAGTGTGCTGGAACAGGTTCCCCCCTCCCTGCAGCCCAGTGCCACAGACAACAAACCCTCCTGAGCAGCAAACCCAGCCCCGTGTTCTCCCCGACACTCCAAATCCTTGAGTGGAGCCCGACTCTGCCACCCACAAATCATGTCCCGCCAGGAGAAGGGGTGGAACAAAGCTCCATCCCAAATTAGGACAACAAGGGCTGTTTCTCCTGCCCTGAAAACGTGGATAATATCCAGATCCTGGAACTCTCTTCCTGCCCCAGGACATCTGAACCGGAGGAGGACCTCACTTATCCCCTGAGCGTGACACCAGGGATGGGGAGACTTGTGCTCCAAACCGGCAGGGAATGGCTTCCCACTGCCAGAGGGCAGGGACAGATGGGATATTGGGAAGGAATCCTTCCCTGGGAGGGTGGGGAGGCCCTGGCACAGGTTGCCCAGAGAAGCTGTGGCTGCCCCATCCCTGGGAGTGTCCAAGGCCAGGTTGGAGCAACCTGGGCTAGTGGAAGGCATCCCATGGCAGGGGGTGGCACTGGATGATCTTTAAGGTCCCTCCCATCCCAAACCATGCTCTGATTCCACGATTCCTGTCATTCCATCCCATCAGTGCAGCCCTCGGCCCCCTCACAGGAAACACTCCGCAGACGTCTTGGTGTCTTGAGCAGCTTGGCAGAAGATCCCTCTCTGCGCCCCTCGGGAGTTGCATCATCGCTCTGTCGTCCTGCGAATATTATTAACAATATTTCGAGGTCTGGGCAAGGAGATTTTCCTTTTTTAATCCTCTGGCTCCTCAAGGGGCTCTGCCTGTCAGGCTCATGTGCGAGGCACCGTCACCCTGTGCTCCGAGTGACTCCGTGGGCTGATGTCACCCTTTGGCCACAACCCCCCACCCCCGAGCCTCCAGCCCGTCGCCTGCAGGGTCTCCTCCCCAGCTCAGTGTAATGAGAGAACAAACCAAGAGCCAGCAGAAAATCTGTTTCCTCTTAATAGATATAAATTCGAGGGAACAGCTCAGCTCTTACTTCTCTGCCTCCCCCGGGAGGTGTAAAAAACCCCCTCTTTCTTTCTTCCCCCTGCCCGGTGCCAGCTGCCAACAAACAGCAGGAGCGAATTTTCCTCGGTGCCAACACCTCCGTGAGTTATTCCCTGGAAAAAAGCCGCCCCTGGCTGACGTCTGACACGGTGCAGGCGGTGGACACGGGCCTCAGAGGGCTGGTGCAGCTGCTGGGGGAGCAGGAACTGTGCCAGGGAAGGTGCTTGGTGGGAGCTGACGCCGGTGCCGGGACGTTTTATTTTTGGTACATGTTCATGGCACTCGCCAAGACAAGGAATTAAAAAGGCTGAAGGAACAGAATGGCAGTGAAACGTGACTTCCTGAGGAGCCCGGGGTCAAAGCTCCATGGCCTGTGTTGCTCCTGGACTGTCCCTTGGCAGGAGTGCCAGGACAAGGGGGAATGATTTCAAACTGCCAGAGGGCAGGGTTGGATGGGATTTTGGGAAGGAATTCGTCCTTGGGAGGGTGGGGAGGCCCTGGCACAGGTTGTCCAGACAAGCTGTGGCTGCCCCATCCCTGGAAGTGTCCAAGGACGGGGCTTGGAGCAAACTGGGCTAGTGGGAGGTGTCCCTGCCCATGGCAGGGGGTGGCACTGGATGATCCTTAAAGTCCCTCCCAACCCAAACCGTTCTGTGATTCCCTGGATGTGACCTTTCATCTTCCATCAGAAGCACAGGGGAAAAAAAAAAAAAGTAAAAGCACTGCAAGGAATATTTACAGACCCCAAACTAGACAAGTTTTCCACAGGAATAAGGACAGGGCCATGAAAGGGAGGCCCAGAGGCTGTAAAACAGAGCTAAGGCTGATCAAAGGCCTCAAGGAAGTCCCTGGCCCCGAGGCTGGCAAGGCTCAGGGACTCACTTTATCAAAGCAAGAGGAAGTCTGAGGGATAACTTGGTTGCCAGGCATGGATATCACTGGGGGAAGGGGGAATGTGGGATAGAAAACAACTCTTCCCCACTGGGGAAAACACCATCACGAGCTGGATGCCAAATCCAGATGATTAAAAATGAGGAATAGGGAGAGGAGTTTTAACAGCAACCTGGTGCAGTGGAAGTGTCCCTGCCCATGGAATGAGATGGGCTTGGAGGTCACTTCCAACCTGAACCATTCCGGGATTTGCCACTGCAACAAGATTCCAAGGAAGTCATGGATTGCCCTGGGCAAGTCTGGATGTCGTGCAAGAGGAAACGCGCCGGTCAAATGGATGGATGGGCTCAGCACCAGGATAAATGGGTGAAATTTGGTAATGCCTGACATGTATGAGGTCACTGTGGATGATCTCATGTCCCTGCTGGCCTCTCTGGAGCTCTGTCACCGTGTAAATGTCACCACACCTGCTCAGTGCTGGGGGGGATGATTCCCAGCCCTTCCCCGGGCTGTTCACTCACATCAAACCCACGATTACGGCACTGACAGTTCCAGCTAAAAACACCTGATTACCCCCTTCCCCTGGGATTCCTCCTCTGAGCCTGGAGCATTCCTGTCCCAACCTGCCCTCCCAGCTCTCTCTGTATTTTTAATACAAGCCTAAGACCAGACTCAGCAAAGTTTCTGCTGTGTCTTAAGCGCTGTTAAAGACCAGAACTGGCCATTCTTTGGTTGAGCTGCTGAAGAGTCTCCACTGGCTTTTCCATGGTCCACCTCTTCATCCAAGGAGCATCTGGTGGGTGCTGGAGACCCCAAAAACCTGCTGGGTCCCACAGGAGGGCAGGGGGAAGTCTTTAAGCCATGGACACACACGACCAGTGGCCCAGAGCCCCTCTGAGCCCATTCCAGGCTCACAGGAGGAGACAACTCCAGGGAAAATATCCTGGACCCAAGCACTCGACTTCCCACTTCCTGCGATGAGCCACGGGACAATTTTTCTCCTCTTTTTTTTTTCACTGTGGAGTTTTCCCTTTTCCCCCCCTTCTCCTTCCAGCGCAGTCTCCTGCGTTCCCGTGGCTGTTTTGCAGGGACACAATCCCAGCCAATCCACCCCTGCAGGAAGTTTGTGCCTTTCCTGCAGCTGCCCCATCACACCCCGTGTGTGCAGGTTTCCTGGTCCTGCTCACGGGAGACATGAGTTCATCCAGGCTCCCTCTGTCTAATCACTAACAGACATGGAAAAAACCCCCTCACACACCCGAGGAGAACATAAACATCCATGTGATGTGCACAAGCTTATGGAGACAGGACTATGGGAAACACATGGTTCCATTTTAATAAAAACTCTTACATTTCCCTTAAATTTTTTTTTTTTCCTCTTTTTTCTTTTTTTTTTTTTTTTTTTTTTTTTCTTTTTTTCCTTCCCCCTTTTTATGGCTTGTTACTGAGCTGTGAATAGCAGGGCCTGTTTTGTTGTTCTTGTTGTGTTTTATGAGGACAATGCCATGTCCACAGCCCCAGACATCACATATTTTGGTGGGGAAGATAAAGATTCCCTTGGCTCCCGCCCAGCTCTCCGTTAACTCCTTCTGGGATTGCTCAGGCTCTGACAGCCAGGGATGGGGTGGTCAAGAAGCCCCCACGTGCTCTGAAATATTTTATCTAATCTCCCTTCTTAAACAACTTCAGCCCCTCACTTGGATTCTTCAAAGTCCTTTGTGCTTTTTTTAAATTTTTTTTTGGGGGGGGGGGGGGGGG
>VZRE01013502.1:24656-35727 GCA_013396775.1 Cephalopterus ornatus | reverse complement strand
AAAAAAAAGTGTAATTAGAAAGCTTTGTGAGTGACCCAAAACTGTCATTCTGTTCCAATCCCTGTGCCCACTCCAGCATTTTGCAGCTGTCCCAAACTCCGTGCCACGGTTTAACCCTTCTTGGCTCGTGCGAGCCCCCAAGAACACGTACTTTTGGGGGGGTTTTCTCCTCGGCAGGATGATTTTGCTGGCTGGCTGGAGCACCTCCTGCTCGCTGTGTTATTCTTAAGCGTGTTCCTTTGGCCACTTGGCTCTCAAATCCAACTTGTCTCAGGTCTTCCCGCTGCTAAACGCGAGTTAGGCCCTGGAATCCTGCAGGATGCCAGTGCTAATTTCAGCAGCAAAGAGCTGGAGCACACGAGATCTTTCCTAGAGGGATTCAGATGGAAGCAGACAAAGTAGAAGAGCCATTTTTCATGACGGTGCTGGCAGGGAATGCCGAGGAGGATGTCTGGGCTGGAGCGTCGTAGAGAGGCAAGAGATGGAGTTTGTTCCAGCCCCAGTGACCTGCCAGCGCTGGGTGAGTGGTCAGAAGGGTTTGCTGGAAGCTGGCCCAGCCCTGCTTTGGGGAGAGACACATGAAAAGCAGCTCAGAAAGGGGACGTGAGGCCCTGAGTCTGGGCTGGGATCATCTGGCAGGAGCCAGCCGTGGAGAAACGGCCTTTGCTTGAGGCCACAACCAGTTCATGTGGCTGATGCGGTTCTGTTGGGGTCTGGGGGGCACTAACAGGAGTTCATGGCCCCCAACCGTGGGATACCAGCTCCATTCTCACTTCCCTTGGTCCAGCAAGTCCAGCAACTCCAGCTCAGCCTCCCCTGGGCCACCAGCTCCATTCCAGTGTCCCTTGGGCCACCATCTCCTTTCCAGTGTCCCCTAGGCCACCAGCTCCATTCCCACCTTCCTTGGTCCAGCAGCTCCATTCCATCCTCCCTGGGCCACCAGCCCCATTCCATCCTCCCTGGGCCACCAGCCCCATTCCATCTGTGTCCTGTCCCCAGCTCTGTCACAGGTGGTCTGGGCTCTGGTTCCCAGCTCTGTCTGGCCCCTGGTGGGGGAGGACCTGCCCAGAGAGCTGTGTTGTCCTGCTCACCCACCAGCTCTCTGTCCCTTAAGGAGAAACCAACCCTCTCCCAAGAAATTTCCCTTCCCACTGCCAGGGTTAGGTGGGATATTGGGAAGGAATTCTTCCCTGGGAGGGTGGGGAGGCCCTGGGACAGGCTGCCCAGAGAAGCTGTGGCTGCCCCATCCCTCCAAGGCCAGGCTGGAGCAACCTGGGATAGGGGAAGGTGTCCCTGCCCATGGCAGGGGGTTTGAATGAGATGATCTTTAATGTCCCTTCCAAGCCAAACTGTTCTGGGATTCTGGGATTCCATGACCCCGTGGGACAGAGCAGGATTTGGCCATACCACCAGCAGGTCCTGGGGAAGGCTGTGTGCACCAGAAGATTTAGCAGAGCTCCATCTCCCCACTCTGGCAGTTTCTGCCTATGACTGTCCCTGCAGAAGTGTGGAAGATGCCTCTCCTGCCCTTTGTGTCACCAGAGGATGCTTCATCTTCTTCTTCCTCCCCTCCACCTCCCCTTTGACCACAGCCTGTGCCCCTGCTCTGGGATTTTCCAGCAGGGATCCGGGAAGAGCCCAGCCCTACACACACCCACCATGGGCAGACTGACCTCTCCCCAGAGGTGTGGTGACTCATTTTTCACCCTTTTTTTGGCCGCACACCTCCACCCCCCTTCCCCCACAGGAGACCCCCTGGTTCACGGGAATGGCGCTGCTGTCACTGTTTCCACATCCCTGCCCACTTCAAAGACCCCAGAATAAGTCTTGTCCCAGACACATTCCAGAGGGAGCTGTTGGTTTCCAGTCAGCATCCTTGATTATTAGTCCCACTGCAGGAGGTTATACGGGAAGAGATGAACACCAGGAGCTGTAAAACACACCAAATGTGCTGAGAGTCGCTCCAGAGCAACAGCAATACTTCATTACACCACTCTAGAATGAGAGTTCCTCTGTCTCCTCTGCCTGGGGACCAGGACAACTCCTTGCCCTGACCACTTCTAGGGGTTTCCCATCTTCCCTATATTTTTAACTAATTGTACAGAAGGAAAACTGGGAGCCCTGGTTGCTGGAGTCTGCAAATGTTCTGGCTTGTTCCCTGCCCATCCATTTTGGTTTAGCTCTGCCTTGTCTCATCCTGCCAGCAAATCCTTCATTTTCCCTCTGCCAGGCCCCTTCACGTCACCTTGGAGTGTTCCTTTCCCTAAATTTCATACAACTATTAAGTCACATCTCACCTACCAACCACCTGCAGCCAACGTTACCACGCTCACATTAAACCCATCAAAAGTTCCAGGAAAGCCCAGGCTATCTTAAGGGATCTGAGAGTCCAGATTGCAGGATCTGGGACAGCAAACCCAAACTTCCAGCTCCTCGTCCCAAAGTTGCTCCGTCTCAAATTGTTCCCTGATATTTCAGTGTCGCTCCTCCCTGTGCTCCCCGGCACAACGACAGATTTCCTGGAGAGGTGCCCAGGCCATGAGCTCAAAACCATTGCCCCAGTCCCAGCATCTGACCATGTATTGGAAAAACCCCTAAGGAAGATTCCTGCCCATTCCTGAAACTTGGTGCCTCTGGGACAACAATGCTCCCGGTTCCATCGTGGTTTCCAGCCTTTTTTGTGAGGTTGGCTGAGCATCTGCTGGTGATTAAGGGTTTTGTCATTTGGAAAGAGCTGACAATTACCTCCAATTATTCAAACTAGGTCAGGTTCTTCAGCACAAGTTTAAGTGATGACTGTTGGCTGGAATTTAGGATTTCAAACCCCACTGGGAAGCAGAATCCACCTCTCCTCTCTCACATTCAGGAAAGAATTCCTCCTGTAAAAAAAAACAGCTCCTGGTCCCACAGAACCTGACCTGTGCATGTCCCTGTCCTCCTGTTTTTTCAGGATAACACCCCAGGAACTGCAGAACAGGACAAGGGAGTGAAGGGAATTCCCAGGACGCTGGAGGAATTTCAAGGACGGTTTTCACATCTAACTTTCCGCATTGAAATTCCCAACTTGCTTGGCAGTGTCCTTTGGGGCCTCAGGTGCCGGGTGAGAGGGTGAAGGCTGCAATTTAAATTCCATGTGGGAAAAGGATACCTCATTCCTTTTCCTCAGGAGCTCCTGGGATCTATTGGCCTGGACAGGCTCGAATTTCCCACTGAGCTGGGAACTTGTGTGAGCAGCAACCATTGACCAAGGACTGGACTTTAAAGATTCCTGCCAATCCAGACTATTCCATGGTTCTACTTCACCAATCCCACAGGAGCCCTGTCAAGCTGTGTGGCTGTCAGGGAACGGGATTTTCCAAGGTGTTCCCTCAAAAAGCTCGGAGCTTTTTAGACTCTCCCAGTGCTCATTCAGGGATCAACATGACTAAAAACCTTCTCAGGAACCTTCTGCACAGAGGGAAACACGGGAAGGTGGAGGGAGAACCTGGAAGCCCATTTGGGGCTCTGCCTGTGCCAGGTTTTGTCCTTGTCACTCTGTCATTGTCCAAGGAAAAGGAGGGATAAGCAGGTGATGTGAGGGAAACCAGCTGTCACATGGGTGTGATGCTGATTATCCTGCAAAGTCTTCCTCTCATCTTGCCATCAGGCATGAACAAAGCTCTTCCCAGAAAGGACAGGGCCATTAATTGATCACAGCCCGGTGTGGGACTGTGGCAGCCCCAGGGGAGCACATAAGGAATTCCTTATATCCTTAATTCCCTCCAAAGCCAAGCCAGGGATGCCATCGGGCACAACTGCAGGGACAGCCCAGCACAGGCATCTCCTCCCAGCCAGTTTCCAGGCAGGTTTTTGGCAGTGGTGCCTACAGAGAAGATCCCTTTGGAGACAGGAGCGTGTCCCACAGACCCCAGTTAACGGGAGAGTTCAAGTGGTACAAACACAACTGGAAAAATACGCTGCACTGCAAGGCCAGGATATTCAAATTCCTTCTCCCTAATTACATGTGATTGCTTTTTGGCAAGAGCTCAACCTGCCAGAGCAGTGAGGTTTTACAAACATTCACACAGGCATTAGATCATTGTTTGAATGAGTTATTGGCAGCCCAAATCTGAAGTAAAAACATCGTTTAAAGAAGACCATATTGAAGAGGGTGAAGCCGTCAGCTTTCATGTCTCCTGGTTGTCTCTGGACACCCCGAGATCCCCCCTGGCTTCGTGTCACTCCCATCACAAGGGTGTTTGTGGGGGTGGATGTCGTGATTTTGGGGGGGATCTGACTCAGAGTTGGCACTCACACAAACCACGGGCCGTGGATGAGGCCCTTTCCCGGATTGTGGAGTGGAAAAGGCAGGTCTGAAGTTCAGGTGCTGTTCAGGGAGGGGAAGGAGATGGAGACTCCAAGCACAGGTACGCTGGAGATCTGCCCAGACACACAAGTCCGATCAGTGGGATGACCATAAATGACTTTAAAGCTTTCCCATGTTAATAAATACAACAGTGCTCCTGTCCCCCAACATCACTCAGCACTTTGAGGAGGAAGATGGTGCCACAGGGGAAATACCACTGACAGCAAACATCCTTGTTGGGAAAAGGGATTTAGAGAATCCCAGAATCCCGGAATGGTTTGGGTCGGAAGGGACATTAAAGATCATCCATTCCCACCTCCTGCCACAGGCAGGGACACCTCCCACTACCCCAGGTTGCTCCAACCTGCCCTTGGTTACATCCAGGGATGGGGCAGCCACAGCTTCTCTGGGAAATCCATCCCAGCCCCTCCCCACTCTCAAAGGGAAGAATTCCTTCCCAATATCCCATCTAACCCTGCCCTCTGGCAGTGAGAAGCCATTCCCTGTGTCCTGTCCCTCCAGGCCCTTGTGAGAAGCCCCTCTCCAATATATCAGGCCTTTCCACATCCTTGTCACACATCCACAACGAGGCCTCTTCCCTCTGTATTTTAACCCGAGTCTTTTTTGCTTTGCTCCAGCGGATTCATCCTCGTTTCCACTGGGACACCACAGGGCGAGCTCTGGAAAACTCTGCCACCCTCCTGCAAAACCTTGGAGACAGCAGGCGGTGGCTCAGCCCCACGGAAAGGACGAAGGGGAATTCCCAGGAATCCTGCTGCCATCCTGCTGCACACTCAATGAATCCCTGTTGTCGAGGTGAGCGTGTCCTCACCGCGCCGAGAGCCTCCGGCAGCTTGGCTTGGTGGATAAAAATATTCCAGGCCAGAATGTTTTCGCTGCACGGAGGTTCCGCCCTCCAGGACACCCCTGCCCTTCCACGTGCTTCCTAAATTAGATCTCCTGGGACCAGCCTTGGGTTTTAAGAGGGAGGTGAGCTTGTTAGTGACCAACATTGTCCATTAAATGGGAATCAGCAGCTTTTACTGCACCTGGAGGTGCTGTAAAAGGAAAAGAGGGAGGGGACGGCAGCAGGATCCCTTTCCCTGCCCCAGCAGAGCCTGGCATGGAGCAGGGGTTACTCGGGAGCTCTGGAATTGTTAAGTTACTTCATGCTCAGGCAGAACGAGCCCCAGACTAAACACGGAAGCCTTGAGAAGGTGCAAGAAGGTTTGTAAGAAGCTCCCCAAAAAGCCCCTTATCCCGAGGCCAAAACCTCAAGTTGGAAAGGATCAAAGTGAGGATTGCCAAGATCCAGCAGGAGCTATCCAGGACTGGCTCCTCCACCCAGGAAAGTCAGGGCATGCAGCTCCTTTCTTCCCAAGTCATGGCTTTAGTTACACACCCGTGTGTTGCTGGCCCAGAAAACCCACTGAAATCATGTTTTCGGAGTAAAAAAGCTCCTCCTGCAGTGATTCCCTTCCCCAACTTTCTCGGAGATCATGGATCCCCGTTGGAAAAGGGTCTCATGAGACATTGGCCCACGGTTCCACTGACTTGAGAGGGTTTGTTGCGCAGTTGCGTGTGTTCCCAAATTCCCAGAGAGCTCCTGTTCCAGCAATGGGGATAACAAAGGACGAGAAGAAATTAATAAAGAAGGAGATTAATCAAAACTGGTGTCTTTTGGTCACAGGGAAAACTGCAGACACAGAATCCAAACAAATGATGATGGAGGAACATCTGTGACATTTGAGAGCTGCCAGGCACCAATAAAACCTGCACTGCCAGGGACGACTTTTAATCAGAACCCAAAAATCAAAGATTTTTGATGAAGAAGAGGAAACAAACACAAACTACACACGAAACTCAGCCGACAGGAACCGTCCTGGAAAAGCTCTCATGAATTTGCCATCGTGTTTCAGAAAGAAGGTGGAATTTCTGCTGGTTTAAACTGATTTTCACAGCGCAAACCTCGCGTTGCAGCAGCAGCTTCAGTAAGATCTGAATCAACAAAAAGCTGAAAGACCTTTTTTGAATATTAATTAGACCCACTCCAGCACCTTGTGAGGTTTTAGTCGTTACTGTCATCTTAAAAATATGGGAATTTTGCAGGAGGGCTGATGTCCTTCCTAAGGTCATCCACAGATGCAAGAGACGGAGCCAGGAATAAAAATAATTGCTCCTGGCTTTAAGTATTAAACTCTGCCTTGCCTGAAATAAGGAGTATAATTTATTGTCTCTTTTTGCCCGCACAGCAAAATCCACAAACTGCAAAGCAAATCAGGAGGGGGAATTTGTGCCCGTGTTTGTAATTCATTTTTGCCACGGCAAGACCTTGTAAACCCGCATTCACAAGCCCCTGGCTGCTCCAAACAGCACATCCCAGCCAACCCAGAGGCTGTT
This sequence comes from Cephalopterus ornatus, assembly GCA_013396775.1. Lineage (NCBI taxonomy): Eukaryota > Metazoa > Chordata > Aves > Passeriformes > Cotingidae > Cephalopterus > Cephalopterus ornatus. The sequence goes on along the minus strand of VZRE01013502.1, from coordinate 28,982 downwards.
TGGGTTATAGGATCACCCCAGGACAGCCCAGGTGTTCAGCCCAGCCAGTCTGGAATCGTGTTGGATCAAGGAACAGACACACAAGGGCCGATTGTCAGCGTGAGGCCGAAGGGAGCCGCCACTTTCCCAGGGATTTTTCCCTTTGCTGTGTGTCTGGAAGGTCACACAGCTGTAAGTCAAGCTCAGAAGGAGCTGGAAGCCTGGAGGGATCATTGCCCTGATCACACATGTCCTATGGAAGGAAGCTCTCCCGTGGATTGACATCCCATTAATTCCTGCTGGTGGGAGCCCCTTCCTGGGGCTGGAATTCCTTTACTGCCGGGTGTTTGTCCCGCAGATAACTCCGGTCTCATCCCTGACCCGGTGACACGTATTTATTTTCTCATTTTATAAGAACCAGGCTCTTCCCTGCGCGCATTCCTTGTGGCAATGCTGGCGTGGTGCGAGGCTGAGACCGCGCTGCTTCGATCTCCAATACTCGAGACGGAAAACTGGGACGTTTTCCAACGCTCCGTCTGCCTTCCTGGGAAAAATCTCTGCTCCACACGCTCCCAATCGTGCCATCAGCTGGAGAGAGATGGAACTTCACCAGCCCTTTTCCAAAATGCCCTTTGAGGACAGGGAGCGCTTCCAGGGCCCGGGCAAAGCTCGGGGAAGATCCTGGGGCTCCCCGAAGAGCAGAAGGACGCTGCCAGCTCCTTCCAAAGGTTGGCAAAGGCGCCAAGGAAATCTGGAGGGGCAGCAAAGCCTGGTAAAGGTTGGGAAAGCCCTCGGAGCTCTCTGGAAGGTGGAAGGTCTCTGGGTCCTCAGCAAATCGCAGAGAATGCCCCAGGCCTCTCTGGAGGGTAGGAGAGTCCTGCCCCAGCTTTGGCTAAACAGGGAAGAGGGAATTCTGAAGAGAAGCCGAGCTCTCTGCAAGACCCAGTGAAGGTGCCAGGCCTCGAGGAGGGAAGCAGGGCTATCCCAGTGTCCTGGAAACTCCCCAGGGAACACTGGATGCCACCAGGGCCTCTTGAGATGTCATTACAGGGCAAGAGGCTGAAGAGAATCCCAGAATTCCAGACCGGTTTGGGTCAGAAGGGACCTTAAAGCCCATCCAGTTCCACCCCCTGCCATGGGCAGGGACACCTTCCACTAGCCCAGGTTGCTCCAAACCCCCTCCAACCTGGCCTTGGACACTTCCAGGGATGGGGCAACCACAGCTTCTCTGGGCAACCTGTGCCAGGGCCTCACCACCCTCAGAGAGAAGGATTTCTTCCCAATATCCCATCTAAACCTGCCCTCTGGCAGTTCGAAGCCATTCCCACTTGTCCTGATATCCAGGATAACACAGGGGTCAAAAACTGCTTCAGGACAGTCAAAAAAAGACCTCAGAAGGGGTTCTGGGGGAATAAGAGGGATCCAAGGGGATCAAAGGTGCTATGATGGCAAATTCACGAGAGTTTTTCCAGGACAGTTCTTGTCCGCTGAGCATCACGTGCAGTTTGTGTTTGTTTTCTTAATCAAAAATCTTTGACTTCAGGTTCTGATTTAAAAATCTGTCCCTGTCCCTGACACTGCAGGTTTTATTGGTAATTGGCAGCTCTCAAATGTCACAGATGTTCCTCCATCATCATTTGTTTGGATTCTGTGTCTGCAGTTTTCCCTGTGACCAAAAGACACCAGTTTTGATTAATCTCCTTCTTTATTAACTTTTTCTTGTTCTTTGTATCCCTGTTGCTGGAACAGGAGCTCTCTGGGAACACAGAAACACACACAACTATACAACAAACCTCAGTCCTGCCTGAGACAGGAGCAGGGAGGTCCTGAGAGGGCCAGAGAGACTAAAGGCAGCTCAGACGAAAAAAAAGCAAATGTTAGGAGGGAATGTGAGGGGAGAAGGCACCGGGAAAGTGAGATCAGGGCTGGATGGGATATTAGGAGGAAGCTGTTGACGGTAAAGGTGGTGAGGGGCTGGGATGGATTTCCCAGAGAAGCTGTGGCTGCCCCATCCCTGGAAGTGTCCAAGGCCAGGTTGGAGCAACCTGGGATAGTGGAAGGTGTCCCTACCCATGGCAGGGGTGGGAACAGATGACCTTTAGGCTCCTTTGCCCCCCAAACCCCTCAGGGTCTCGGTCTGCCCCTCAGAGCCCCGCCATCGCCTCAGCCCCCGAGGGGCNCTGCCGGAGAGCGGGAAGGCAGCGACGTGTAATGACGGCCGGGCACCAGCAGGAGGGCCGACACACCGGCGCTCTCTAACGGCCCCGGGGCTCCGGTCTGGGTTTCACGGCCTCACGGTGATCAAGGACCCCACAGTGAGCACGGTGCCCGCACCCAGCCCGTGCCCGTCATGGCCGCCCACCCCTCAGGGACGCCGCTCCCTGGGAATAGCCCCGCCCCTCCCCGCCGCTCATTGGTGGAGCGGGCCGCCGGCCGTCGAATGCTCGCCTGCTATTGGTTGTCTCAGATGTCTGTCATCGAGGGCACTCGAGGAACGCTGAGGGGACTTGGGGGCTGTGCCCGCCCTTGTGGCCACGGAGGGGCTGGAGTGGGGCTGTTGGGCCTCACGGGCACTACAGGGACCATCAAAGGGCAGAAAAGGGACCGTGAAAGGGCAGAAAAGAGACCGACCCGAGAGACAGCAAAGGCACAGTCCTGAGACAGCAAAGGGACCGTCCCGGGGGAGTGAAGGGACGGTCCCCGAGGGCAGAATAGGGACCGTCGTGAGGCAGCAAAGGGACCGTCCTGGGTCACCGAAGGGATTTTCCCCAGAGGCAGAAAAGGGACTATCCCAGGGCAGTGAAGGGACCATCCCAGGCGATTATCAAAGTGACCAACCCCAGGAACATCAAAGGGACCACCCCAGAGGCAGCTCAGCCATCACAAACATGCCACAGTCAGAACAGGGACAGAGCCTGCAGCTGGTTTATTGCCCGTTCCTGGCAGTGCTGGGGTCCCTCGGTGGGACAGGGGACAGGGGCGGGCTGGGGAAGGGGACAGTGACCCTGCCCTGCCCGTCACGGGCCCTCCCAAGGCGTCCCCGAGGCCGGCAGGCTCCAGGCGCTGGACTCCCCGAAATCCGCCACCTCCTTGGCGGCCACCTGGATGTGGTGGAGGGTCCCGGGTTCCACGTCGGTCAGGATGTGGGATGTCAGCTCGAATGGCCCGATCTGAGGGACAGCGGGGTTAGGGACGCCCAGGGCACAGCCCTGTGTGCAGGGCAGCCTCAGTTGACCCCGTGTGGGAGCAGGGGGGTGGCAGTACCGTGGTGGGGACAGAATCCTTGTCCCGGGCATAGCGGAGGTGATACTTCAGTGGGAAGTACTCTGGGAAGGGCCAGGATGCAGGAGGGCTCCACTCCAGCAGCAGCTTCGTGGTCTCCCCAGGGATGGGAGAGACTCTCAGGTCCTCGGGGGGGTCTGGCTTTACTGAGGAATGGGGAGATAAGGAATCAGGGAATCCCAGAATGGTTTGGGTTGGAAGGGACCTTAAAGCCCATCCAGTTCCACCCCTGCCATCGGCAGGGACACCTTCCACTAGCCCAGGTTGCTCCAAGCCCAATCCAAGCCTTGGACGCTTCCAGGGATGGGGCAGCCACAGTTTCTCTGGGCAACCTGTGCCAGGGCCTCCCCACCCACGGGGAGGAATTCCTTCCCAATACCCCATCTGAATCTCTCCTTGTGTGGATTAAAACCATCCCCCATGTCCTACCCTCATCTGCCCACCTAAAAAGTCTTTTTCCTTCTTTTTTAAATGAAGGGGAAGGTGATGCCTGGGCAATCCAGGGACACCATGTCCCCCCTCCCTGTGGGCTGAGCTGTGCAATCCAGGCTGCAGAGACGGCCTGAGACCCCCAAATCATTGCACTGATGATCCCACATCCCGAGGAGGGGAGAAACCAGAGGGGAAAGACCCAAAGGTATCTGGATCAGACCTAGGGGGGTTAGGTGTGACAGGTGTGGAGGGGACTCCAGTGTCCCCCCATGCCAGCTGCACTCACTGATGTTCTCCAGGAGGAAGGGCAGGATTCCCGAGGCAGCTCCCAGGGGGTTCACAGCCGTCACATTCACCATGTAGGGGGTGAGGGAAAACACCTGCAGGTCCCCAAAGGAGCAGCTCCGCGGCCCCGTGCGCTCGCACTCGCCCGTGTCTGAGCCATGCCTGGGGGCACAGGGGGCAGCTGGGCGAGGGGGGTGTGACACAGACACAGGAGGGGCTCAGCCAGGCTTTGGGGACCCCCCCACTGACCTGTACGTGGCCACGAAGTCGGTGTCCAGCAGCGGGTCGGGGGTCAGAGCCCAGGAGCAGTTCACAGCCTGCGGGTAACTGGTGGCCCAGCACTCAATG
>VZRE01013501.1:0-63397 GCA_013396775.1 Cephalopterus ornatus | reverse complement strand
AAAAAAAAAAAAAACCACTTCACAAATAATCTCAGTGTTTAATCTGCCCTGATAAACTCAATGTCTCACCACCTTTCAGAGATTTTTTCTTTCCTTTGCAATATGGCTTCCGTTTCCACTGTAGCATTGATTAGAAAGCCTTTTTCTGCAAAGCTGTTTCTTCTGTCTGTCTCAGAAATGTGTATGGGAGACAAGCTTATTTGGTCCACATACGAAAAAAAAAGTACTCAAATTGCAAGTAATTCCACAAAGCACAAGCTGCAAATGTTTGTTCATATGAAGCTATTGCCACAGCTCAAATAACTACTAGAAGACAAAAAAGGAAAGATGGTATGCATTTAATGAGTAAATTACAGCCTTTAGGGTGTATTGGATTATCTTTACATAACAGTTAATGTTTTTGATGTTACAGCATTTGTGATTAATATTATAGGTGCTAATGAAGTGTAGGCTTCTTTAATACTTTTCATATGACAAGCAGAGGCTCATAACGGATGCTGCTCTTACACTCCGGGTAAATCTACCATCAGTTGTGTATCGCCCAGATTATCTGGGCGCATGAAGTCACTGCACAAGGATGCTTGACTCATCTTGTTGACAGCACCAATGAGAAGGGTGGCAGCTCCCAGAAGCAAAGGTCAGGAATGAGGAGAGATGAAGGAACAGGACAATGTGATATTACCACAGTATTAAAGGTTCTAGAAGTTCTGAGAGCTGGTGCCACACTCTTTAGGCACTGATTAAAAAAAATGTATATAAAAAACATAGACATGGTTATGTGTCTCCAGCACTTTCACTTTGGTTTGGGGGCTTGAGAAGTATTGGTACTTTTTCCTAAAGCACAGCAACAAAGCCCTGCTCAAACATTAGGAAGATGAAACAAAATTGCAAAAGCAGCCAAGTCAGACTGCGGCATTGCACAATGTTTGCAGGTGTATACAAATTGCACTTTCATTATCTCTTATTAGCAGTGATTCCACATCTGTCAATTGGAGTCATTTTTCCCAGCCACAATCAAAGCTGTAGGTCATAAAAACACATCAGAGTGGATAATTAGTCCCATTGAGTTTGGGGAGCGAGTTCATCCAAATGGACGAAGTATTCCAAATCTGTCAGGAAGGGAAACATCTGTGACCGTAGATCTTCCTGCAAGTACCTAAAGAATTATTTGTCTTTATGTTTATAGGCCCTGAACTTGCTTTCTCAGTTGTCCTAAGTACTTGCCCACTGGAATATCCACAAATTGCTAGTCTAATTCAAAGAAAAAGAAAAAAGTACAAAACTTGCATTCATCAAAAATTGAATATTCAGAGTTTCAGTGATCAGGCCCTTTCCTCTATGTGTCTTCAGTAAAATCATGACTGCATGTGACAGAACACGTGGCAGCCTTGGGAAATGCAGTGGGGGAGAGCTACATGGCATGATTTCAAAGCAAAAAGAACTGCTATTTTCTTTCTTGCTCACAGTCATCTGTACCATAATCCACCTGGAAACATCACTTGAAGGAATTCACCACATGCGAAAACACTGCTTTCATGAAAACCCAGAAACTATCCTTCTCCAGACCCCTTCTCTTCAGTGTCTGTCATCCGCTAAGATTTAGGAGCAATCAGATGCAATGAAATACCCTTATTTTCTGAGAGTCCTATACCTGAACATGGTCATAGTGTTGCACTTGACTTTGATCAGAAGAGTTTCATTACTGATTGTCTTTAACAAATTTCTGACACTGGATTTTTCTCTCCTATTGTTTTCACAGTCTTATCTGCATGGCTGAAAACCTGAAAGTCAACAGCCTTTTGAAATAATTTGCCATTGATAGAGGAAACTTTATGAATTTTTAAACTTTACTACCTAGCATACACATGAGGATCTTATCCCATCTAATTACATGAGTCTGAATACATACATCAATGTCTTACACGGTTGCATTCTGACCTGCGAGGCTGAAAGTATCTGTGAGAGCAGTGGCACATATTGCAGTAACTAATTAAAGATTGCACAGCTTCATTAGTGTCGTGGCAAATTTCCAGTTCCAATAAATATACTGGAATTATACAAATGTTACAGGATGGACTTGGAAAGAAAGATATAATTTGCATAGGTGAGAGCTTGTACATCTTTTCTGACAGTTGTATGAAAACGTTGCAGCTAAATTACTCTCCTAGATGAAAACGATCTTTTAAATTACAGAAATTAAGAAAAGAAAGTTTTAGTGGATTTCATGTAATCATTTGCTAAGCAACTGATTGGCAAAATCCACTTTTATTCTCAAATACAAAATGCTGAAGATTTTTTTCTCTTCATTCTTTTTTCTTTTCTTTTTTAGTCTTACTAGAGTTTTATGTTGAGACAAGCATATGTGTACAAAGGAAAGGTAACACCATTAGGCACATGTATCAGAATGACATCAAAGATTACAAAATTAATGCAGGAGCTGGATTCGATGATCCTTGTGGGTTCCTTCCAACTCAGAATACTCTATGATTCTATGAACTCTGCTCAAAAACCAAGCAAACTGCCAGTACCAAAAGTATCTGTAATTCCTAATGTTCCACAAAAATGATTTTCAACTTTCTGTAACTTCTGAAAACTTCTTTGTTGCAGGATACTGCTTTCAAAATCCTCAGTTTCTAGAGCATTTCTATAGTCAGCCAAGGTAAAATGCTCAAAGAGTCTTTGGCTGCTTGAAGCTCTTCGTGGGAAAGTCATCAACCGGACCAGGCAAAGTGGTTAGACCTCTTCATAACTCACAGTGATCTCCAGAAATCAACAAGCAAAGCTCATCAGCTTTAGTTTGGTAGAGGAAGAGAGGAAATTGGACAGCAAAAGATCCATATTACCTCTGCCAACCTGCAGGTCTAGGATCAGGGAGCCAGCACAAGCTGCAGGGTAGGGGAGAACCAACTGAGTGACTGTGATGATCCAAAAAAGTTTGGAAAGGTATTAAAAATTTATTATACAGGCTGACTTCACAAGAACATGTATTTAAGCCCATTGTATGTATTTGGAAGGCTGTTTAATTGTTCAGGTTGTTCCATGCCCACCTACCTCTGGTGTCACAGCAGGCCAGCAGATTCAGTGGGAGACAGGTATGTTCACCTTCACAGCCTTCCTTTCCTAATAAAGCTGTTGCTGCTTTTATGCTCTTGGAGTTCCCATTTTTCCTTAAATGGGAGCTATGGCACTTTAAAATAATTGATTATTTCTCTCCATAAATACTTAGCAGGTTTCAAAAGTCTTCTTTACTGTATACACAGTGGGGTGGAATGGGAGGTTACCCTCATGTGAATGGCATTGCTCTTTTCCCTCTATGGCTACCGTGGATATTTCTGCTTCCACCTCCCTGTTTGCTAATGGTCAAAGGGGAAAATTATACTCAATGTCTATGTCTAGACAGGAAGTTTTTCTTTCAAAACTGCAACTATAATTTTAAAGTTTTAATTGAGTAGCTAATGAACTGGTCTAACTATGGATATGAGAATTAAGAAGTACTTATTCAACATCATCAGCAAGTGTGTCAAAAGCTGCTCTGTTAGAGCAGAAAATTCTGATATCTGCTGTTCAGTTAATTCACTGGTTTGATTTTCCTCAACACTTCTGAATCCAATAGAAACTATGTAAATATTATTTCACTTAAGTAATTAAGAGGTAATAACAAGTTTTGGTCTTCATATAGGTTCTGGGAATTTCCACAATAAGCATTAATAGGAAGGATTGCTTAAAAAAGATTATTTTTCAATGCATTATAGTTGAATTTCACACATGGTGGAACTACTAGAATGGTTATTTCTGAATTAAGCGAACAAGAAATTCCCAAGAAAATTTATTAGTGGGCTGCAGTATATACTTTTACTTTGTGTTAGGTGTTTTGCCTTTGAAGTTAAACTGCTTACCACAATTACACTTTCAGGATCTTACAATGATTATACATGGATCTTTGCTATTATTTCAGTGAATCATCAAAGGAAAACCAGTTAGATTGATTTCTGCAAAAGATGAGGTTTTGTTGAAGATGATTTTTAGAATAAAAAAGGAAAGTGTAATTTTTTCTTTGTAAGGAAACAAAGGTATTAACAAATACAGATATAATTATGTTCTAACATAGGAGGGTTTTTTGTGTGTGAAGAACAGCCTTTTACAAGTAATGCATAGGGAGCTAAATACATTAACCACATCACTCTTTTTAATAGGATTTGTCTATATTTCTTCTTGTTAACTGCAGTGAAAGTTCACTTTCACAAGACCCAGCTCAAAGGCTTTCTGCTAAAGACAGCACTGCACCAGGTGGAAAATGCAAAAATGAAGAAATTGCCTTCAGCTGCATCAAAGAGAACATGAATTTTGCTGTTCTTCATAGAGACTAGATGAAAGGGAGAAGCATTATTGCAGTACAACATCCTGTTCTCTCTAATTATTGTCATTGCATGAGAAGTGCACTATACTGCTCAACCCCTCTTAATGTGGAAAAGATCTTTTATGTATTCTCTACATAATTATACAATAATTAAAACACAACTGAGGACTATCAAATTCTACAAAAGAGTTTCTCAACAGTTTCTGTGAATCCCATTATAATGAGTTGCATGTAAAAAACAGAGAGCATCTGTTTTGCACTTTCTGTTCATATTTCCTTTCTGAAAAATCAGGGATTATTAGACTAACCTATTTGGCCCGGTTTAAAACAAGGTAGCATTGAAAAGTCTGATGTTACAAAGTAGTTAAGACTCAAACTCATGTTGCGCACAAAGGCAAGACTTAAACCTACACTGGGCACTGTATCATACTGTCCAAAAGAAGCATAAAAATAGGTACTGGGGTTACAATTTTGACAATTTTGTAAATATTGTAAAATCTGATAAATTGTTACACTACCAAATGTGTCTTAATTAACAACCTCTTTAATTTCTCACTGAATGTAGAAAACGCTGTGTGTGAACTCCTTTTTTACCAGGAAGGACACTGATACACCAGAAGCAAATTGCCTTTGTCCATAGAGTTCTCTCTTTCACATCTCTACGAGCTTTTCCCCCCCATCAGAAAAGTCGCAGCGAGGATTTATGAATGCTCCTTATTTAGCTGCGTGACCCTTGGAGCATCCTTCATGAGATATCCATATTGTCAGGGGACTTCCCAGCCACAAAATCTTGAAGACTTTGAAAACAAAACAAGACAAAACAAATAAACAAATAAATAATAAATAAAACAAGAGAACCTTTGAAGACAGTGTCAGCAGGAAAAGTGTGTAGAAGAAGGGCACTGGTCATCCTGCTAGTAGTTTTTATACATATAATGCATCAGATAGAGTGTGCTGGGAACCATCAAGCAATAGTGAGGGCTTTGGGGTAAGTTTTTCGGAAGGACCACAAGAAGGAGGAAGTTGTCCTGCCATTGACCATACTAATGAAGATTTTCACAGCTGCTTGGAAGGTTAGAACTGACAGCTGTCATTCAAAGAGAACAAGATACATAAAAACATTTTAATGTATTTAATCTTAGACGTCAGATCTTCATCAAGCTATGCAAAATAGAAGAATGTGGTAGTGTAAAATGAGAAGCTTGGCTAAGGAAAGCTGGGAGAAAGCAGGTTAAAGGGATAGCAGAAGATTACAAAGCCCTTTTACAACACAAAAATATCTGAAATCTTCAAGGCAAACAAAAAGAAGTATTGTGTTTTCTGACTTCTTTTCCTCCCTATAAGGAGAAATTTGGTAGGGGAATCTATGAACAGGTGGGACCATCACTCTGAGTAGTTGATTGTAATCTGTGAAGAGCAGTGATCTTTATTCTTGACTCCTCTTCTGTTTCTGACAGCCATTTGAGATGAAATAAATCAAGAAAACACTAAAGGAGGTGTCAATGGTATGGCATTCTGTCATCCAAATCACTTACATTTCCCATGCTCTGACTCACTTAAATTTGTCCCAGTATCTTCAGAAGAAGCATTTTTCATGAGTGTCAGCCTCCCTGAACTAGTGATATTTTTCCAAGTAAAAGGCTATGCCACATGTCAGAAAAGTGGATCTTAGTCTATAGTATTGAAAGAGCAAAGAAGAGCTATGCTGTCTGCAATTTCTCAGAGACAGTTGCTCAATGATCCAGTTTTCATTATATGTTTAACAGATGTTATTTAAGCTGTTACAAGAAGGAACCAGTTGATGGACAGAGAAGGTGCAGTTCTTGGTTTTGAGGACAAAAGGATTCCTCTGACCATGACTGCATACAGGTAGCTTATTGAACAGTCTGTCAAATATTCCTAATTCTGACAGGAGAGAGATTGCATCCACCAGCTAAACTTGCTCCATTTTCTGCAATCACATCTCAAACTCCTTTTCTCAGCTATGGGTCCATTTTTAGAAGGAAAATTTCCATTTTCAGGTTACTTCACCTACTTGTTCCAGGATTCCCTGATAAAACCTGTTCTGTCTCAGTTCACTTCTTTTTGAAACAAGCGTTGAAGTTCACAATTAATCTGACAGATTCATAATTAATACTTCTCATGAATTAACATACCCTCAAAGACCAACTTTAATGAGTGTAAGAAACTGATCCCATAAAGGTAAAATAATTTTTGCCAAAAATCAAAATTCCTAATCATGGACAGTCATCAACCTGAGAAAGGAATGAACCAATACAGACTTTGGGAACTTTTAGTGTCTTTTTACCTAGGGTGTTATGACCTAGACACTGAATCAGGGAATTGTGTTTGGAAAACCTTATATAGGAGACTTACATAATGTAGTTCATCTAAAGTGCTTTCCTAGAAATTCCTGGGTGAATTTTGCACACTAGATTTGAATACAATACTGCTCTTCATCTCTTTTTCTTGGGCTATTGTCACAAATCCAGAAAAGCTGTGAATGTTCATCACAGACTTTTTCCTTTCTATGTGTTCTCTTCTGGCTTGAACAATTTGCAGTGATTCCTCTTTTAATTCAGTGCCATATTCAAATGAGAAAGTAAAGTTCAAACATAGATTTATTTTACATTCATTTTAATTCCCATTCCATGTGCTTTTCACAGCTGCTCATTTTATTGCATTGCTTTTCAAAGTGAAAACTCCAGCTGCTCCAGCCTTGCAAACCATATAATACATGTTGTATAAGCCTGTTTCAGTAGATCATTCCAGAGACTCAATGATTATTGTTTTCCTCATCTTCCACCTCTAGCCAGAAAATCTAGTGTTTAGGTCTAAGTTGTAAATGCAGTTTTTGAAAGTCCCAGCATTTCTTCCTTGGATTCCTGAGAAAATGAGACACGTCTGTCTAGCTTGCTTTCTTTATTCTCCTAAATAACTTCTAGTTTATGGGTCAATTTCAAAGAAAATTCAGCATGTTTCCAGCCAAGCCAGTTTCCATAACAAAAAAAGGTGTTCAGGTTGAGAAGAGAAACCCTCCAGCCACAGCATTAATTCAACCCTTTTCAGATGTCAAAGAGTCCATGTTCATGCACAGCCTTGAGACACAGTCCTTTAGGAAGTAGAAGTTACTGATTCTGATGCTGAAGTACTTTTATATACAAATAACTCTGTAACTCAATTAATTGCCTGGTTCCTGGCCATTGCCAGACAACGTGACACAGGGAGATGTACCTGTGTTTGCAGGAAACCTGAAGTTTAACATCCCCATGAGGCTGTTACAAAATGCAAGGGGTCCATTTACCCCAGAGAGTCTCAGCTCTAGAGTCTATTATAGTTTTTCTTGAACGCAGCTTTGCAACACCAAGGAATCAACGCTTACCAATAAGACAAGTAGGTCAGGCTCTGAATTCCTATATAAGAAGTAATAGACTATCTGCAGGAAAACTGACTCCAGTTACATTTCTAGTTAGTGTGCACACTTCTACTTCTTGGGAAGTTAATGAAAATCAAGTAGGTTTTTTTTGTTTGTCTGTTGAGCTTAACAGCACCATCTCCTGGGGTGCTGATGAGAAGTCAGTGTATCTGTATCACATTCAATGATCCTGCTCATTGCCACAGACCTCACCAACTGTATGCCAATATTTTATTTCTCACTGCTGAGCAAACTTCTAGAGTCACTTGCCAAAGGATGCTGCCAAGTCTTTGAAGTACTGCCAATTCCTCAAATCCTCTCATATTATCATGACACAGGACCATACAGTACAGATAAATCTAGTGACATTGACTGATTAACTTCTTTTGGCTGTGGATCTCATGGGAAAGATTTTGAAATATTCCTGGTATAAAATTCCACCAATAGAGCAGTAATACTTGCTCTGCATTATCAACTTCAAAGCACCACTACTTTTCAGCAACCTGATGGCTGGATCAAGAAAAGAAACTGCATAAGCAGCTGTTTGGATTGCTGCTATTAAACAGCCATGTTAACGCCCCAAAGGACAAATTTCCACATCTCACTCTTTAGGGAACAGATCTGAACCCATCTCGGGAGAGCAAACAACTGCCACAGTCTTTGTGTGGTTGCAGGGACTCAAAAAGTCCCAGACATTGAAAGTTGGATTTTTTTTTTCAGTTATGCATGCTAAAAGAAGCCTCTGGATTCATTGAAAGTTTTGGTAGTAAGAAGTTAGTTGCAAACTGTAAAAGGGTCCTTAGGTTTCTACTTTGAACACTAGTCTGCTTTTTGCCTCTCAAAACCTCCAAAATCTCAGTGATGGTTTGCTGTCAGATCCTTAGTATCCTGCACCAGTTTTTCAGTGGAGTCTGCTTTTTTATCCCGGCAAAAAGAACGGGATGAAGGAAAAGAAAAGTTGTCTCTCCTTTTCCAAGCTTTTATATTTTATCTTTATGCCTGCTAAAGATGATAGCGCAGGACAAAGAAACCAGGACAGTTAAACTATGTTGTTCCTTGTCCTTATTTTTGGTTTTCAACTTTGCCTTTTATTTCTCATACTAAAGATTTCAGCTTCACTTTTACTATACCATACCACACCACATAGTTCAGCTTTAGCCATTTTCTATTTACTTCTACATCTAAATAATGTTGTAGTTACTGTGCAGTCAGAAGGAAATCTTTAGTGTGGAACTGTTGTTCTCTTCAAAAATGATGCATACAATTAAATGAACATTGTTATGTTTCCAATTAGTCAAAATTAAAAAAACAATTCTTCATATGCAAGAAAATTCCTCCAGGTTCATTTCAAAACACTGATACAATCAGTTATCAAATGCATTAACAACCTAACTGGTGAATACAGAATTACTTGATTGGATTGAGTAAATATTTAAAATTCTTTACACAGTTTTTTTAATTTGATACAGAAAAGGATTGTCTCCCAGGATTTACATTTACTTTACCAATGTCAATTCTGGTTCCCTTGCTGTTTGCCATGATTTTCGGCAAAAGACCCAGTCCATTTAAGTCTTGGAGTCTTCAAATTTGGCTTCTTCAGTAAACACCCGCAATCCTTCAAAGATGATTAGCTCCTTCTTGAGATGGAAGTACAATATAGGACATGAGAATTTTTTAATGAGTTATAATGCAGCAATTTTATTTGAAATGTTCTTCAGTTCCCTCCAAGCTACCCCCTTTGTATTGCAAAATGATAACTAATCCTGTATTTATTGCTTGTGAGCTCACACAAGATCAAAGCTAACAGGCTGGGCAATTTCTCATATTAAAAAACAAACAAACAAACAAACAAAAACCCAACAAAAAACAAAAACAAAAAAAAACAAAAAAAAACCACACACACACACAAAAAAAAAAACAGATTCCCACTTACAGCCACTGTTAGAGCCATGAGTCCCAGACTCCACTCATCTTTACAACAAATGACAATAAACTCCTTCAATTTGGTGGGGTGTTTATAATTTTCTATCCATAGTAGATGAGTTTTTGCCCTTAGCCTTCAAGATTCTTGTGCAAAGAGTAAAAATTTACAATTTAAACTTAAAATTATTCCTTTCCAGAAATTACAGCTCAGAGAGAAGATAAATTTATTTCAAAAGTGATGTCAAGAGTCTGCCTATTAAACTGCAAAGCCCAGAAGATGCTGCTATAATATAGCTTGAACACCTGCCTGCTGAACAGGGTGAGCTTTACATTGTGCTCTTTGCTTGTGGTTTTGTCTATAATCTGTCATCGTTGATGTCTTGATGCAACTTACCGAAGAAAATGAGAGAAATCTTTATGCTACTCATCAGGAATAATTACCTGTTTGTAAGAAACACTGATTTGTGACAACCATAGATTTTTTTTTCCCACATGCTCAAAATTCAATACAATTCCACTCCCCTTCATTGGTCATCTGCATTGCACTGGTGATTATTAAATGTGATTATATACTTGATGTGTTTTTTTCCCCTCAAGTGACTAAATTTCAAAATTCAAAGACTAAATACTTCTACAACAGGGGTTTTTTTGTCAATCTATAATACCAGCTGTACAGTAAATTAGATACAGCTCCATGCTGCAGTACTGTCTCAGGTCTGAGGCTCAGGTGGTATTGATAGGTAGGCTTTGTGCTTCATTTGAAATAACCAGAAACTGAAATTTTGAATACTGTACAGTATTATATGTAATAAAACCAATCCACAAAAGTGGTTGAAAATGCAAGGAGAAGTTTAAAGGGAGAAGGTGAAGGCAGTAACATTTTGTCTTCCTATGTGAAAAGTTTCTTTCTGTGTGAGTTATTTAAAAAAAAAAAAAAACCCTTTGATTTCCTGTTCTTCTCTCTCAGTGAATTTTGTTCTATATTTCTAAACCAGCACTTTCCCAATGAATACTCTACCGACTACAAAGCAAGTCCAAGTGAAGACCATGAGGTGGGACATCCCTAGACTACCCCAGGCAAGCCCAACCTACCCTCTATGTTGAATGCCTTCAGAAACAACCACAAATCCACAAGTCCTAGCACCTTTCAGGACCAGCTTTATTTCCAGTTCCCCTCTGTAAGGAACATCCCAGTGACCCAGCCCATGTCCCTGCCCTGCACCACCCACCAGGTCTCTAAAGACCACATTGGCACAAGCAACCACTGCAGCCTGTGGGTTGCCAAAGGGCAGGGCCTCCAGAAAGCTCTGGTCAGAGGTGGGCAAACTCACTGCCCCAGTCCTACCAAGGACCAGCTTTACCTCTAGTCTGTGTCTCCATGGTGAGCTACATTTCAGCTGCCCGTGGAAGTGCTGGGAATTTGGCTGAACCACAGGAAGTTGTCAGACCACAAAATATAGACTGTTGGCACTATTCAGAGGATTTACAGTGTTTTCAAATAGGTCACTACTTCTCAAACTGCCTGAAGTATGTGACACCTTCTGTCTTTATCTAGCACAGACCTATCTAAAATATGCAGGATGACGACTAAACCTTTTTTACTTTTAATTAACATCTGAATGAATCTTCACCAGACATGACAGTAGTATGTAGAACTGAGGAGTAGGCAAGGGAACAGCTGGGAACTCTCATGTCTATTGTCCTCCAGAATTCTGCCTCTCCACCCTAGGTAAAAGCCAAAGTGCTGTAAGCAAGAAGGTACTTTCATGTTTTGTTTTCTGTGTCACTCCAAACCAATTACATTTCACTCTGAAAAGGAAATACGTAACAGTGGAAAGAAAAATGTTGAAGTCTTCCAGGTCTTTTTGGCACCACTAGGCTTACTGAAAAATCCAGGAGCCTAGGAGAGTTGACTGGAAAGCGACCAGCTGTTGAATTCACATGCTTTTGATCTCTGTCAGTGAGTTGGTCATTATAGTCCAAATACTCTGACTCCTTTGAGAAGGACCCATTCATCCCAACCTCTGCTTTGCAGATGCGTGTCTTCGGCATATCGAATGCCCCAAAAACAAATGTCCGTACATAACATTTTAATTATGGCTCAGACATGGGAAATATAGATTCTTCAACAATTTTTAGTTTTTTACTTACTGTGGAGTATCATTACATGGTTCTTCATTTCCTTTAAAATGATGTAAAGCCATTTAAAAACCCACACATATGACACCAGGTTCTAATACACACTGTTATCAGACATGTATCATAAGGGCACCTGTAACTCAGAATTATACATAACACAAAAAAAAACCAAACAGACAACAAGGTAAGCAGTTTGGCATCTCTTATTTAAACTGAATTTTATGTCCTAGAGTAGCACAGATATTTCAGCACATTTCACCTGAAGCTTAGACATAAAGGACAAAGAAAGTAGCCAGAGAACGCAATCCGATAGGTCACATACATATATCTTGGTTTAGAAGTCCCATACAGAAATATGTGTGCAAGCTCTGTGTCTTGAGTGCTGGAACACACCTCATAAGAGCTATATTCTGCACAACTATAGAAACTTTGATGTGTCCTAGGCTACTTGTGTACCATATGCTGTCATCTCAGTGCCTCTCAGATATACTTTACTTGCATCACAGAGCTAACTTCAGCAATCCAATGCAGTTCAACAGGGTTCTTAGAGACCTGAAGGAAATCCAGATTGGATATATACATTATTTTCATATTTCTATACAGAACTACCACTTTGGCCAGGGTGCCAGGAGTCTGGAAATCCTAGGTAGAGACTTCAAATTCTAATAGAAAAAATTTCTAGAAAAAGAAACAGGGCATCTGAAGAAAGACAAATAATGTAACCCTAGATGTAAAGCTTGATGTACTATGCTCTGCTTGTGTTTGTTACTGTACTTCTCTACCATGATTTGACTTTTAGTTTCCATAAGTCTGAAAGAACTCAGGCTTATATGTTCAATATACAAGAAAAAAATAGCACCACATGGTTGGAAAAAGGACATTTGTGCAACTTTCAGTTTCTGGAGGAAATAGCTACAGTAATTTTGAAAATAATTTTCCCTGTGGCTTCGCTTAATTTTTCTCTTTTCTCTCTAAGAAGAGGATGCATGATCCTTACACAATACTAGTCCATTTTTTTAATCAAAATTTCCCTATTCTTTTGAAAATAAAGAGATATTAATGCTTCAAGAATATGGTGAGAGCAACAGCGACATTGTTAGAAGAAATAAATGGTTTGTGGGGGAAGGCATGGAAGGCTACATACTTAAATTAAGAAGTCTTTTCATTCTACAAGGACATCATGTTCCTTCTGCTCTGGTCTGGTGAAAGAAAAAGAAGCAAGGAAATTTCTTCTTAGATTTAGTTAGATGTTAGTTTCTATGGAGACAAGTTTCTCCAGTCGTTTTTATTTGCAGGCATTAATAGCATAAACAATATAGAGCAGCAAGGGTTTAACCCTGGATTGAACCCCATATTGAGCATATTCTGTATGGAGAAAAATGAATGTCTAAATTAGATACAAGAGCCATTATACAATCTCATTAACATTCATCCTCGTTAACTGGACTCCGGCAGTACAAAGTAAAAAAACCTGAAGAGTCACGTATTTTCATACCCTATCTCCTCTTTTTCAAATGTGTCTTCTACAGAAACCTGAGCAGGCAGCATCATCTGCCCTCTGGCTGTGCCTGCACAGCTGATCACACACATTGCTGTGCCTTAACTACCTAACCTCTGCTTTCATTGACACCCACAGAGAGGTCAGGGGTTCCCAAGCCTAATGCAGTGATTGACCATGCCAGGAGAGGTGAAAGTAATGGAATAAGCTATCATTTTGAGTGCAATTGAAGTAACTTGGCATGCATGTGAAGATCCATATCATTTTGTGAATTTAAGTGATCAAAAAGGAAAAAAAGAAAAGAGCAGTTACTTTCAAGTATCAGGCCAGCCAATTTCTGTGAGAGGTTTTTTCCTGACTTTCCTTTCTCCCCTCCCTGCTCATACTTTGACTTCCATTATATTATTTTTATCTGAACAAACAATTTACAGTGAACATTAAGCTATCCACGTGTGTCTCTTAGACATGCTGATCAGAGTATTAACTTTCTTGACTTTTCAGGGATTGGGAGAGGCAAGAGCTGTTATTGTTCAAACACTGAACTGCTCAGTCACATTCAATAGCAATACTTAATACCTGAAACTCAGTTTCATTATTTATCTGTTTAATTACATGAAGAAATCAATCTTACAAATAATAGAATCTCCAAGGTTGCTGGAAGAAAAGATGTTATGTAAATATTTTTGAACTCTTCCAGAATATATGAACATTGCCCAAGACCTGCTTCTCAATATTACCTTTATGTTCAAGAGGTACAGGACTTTAAATTTAGCTCTCTTGCACCAACTCCAAGATAAGTCATCCTATACACTGCCCAATCTGAAGAGCAAAGTGGCAGAAGAATTGACACACTTTAGCTGGATTTTTCAATTATACAACTACATTCTATCTCCCTGTGACCCTTAAATGCACAGAATTCCTGTATTGCAGCACCCAGAATAACTGTCACAGACAATAAAAGGCCCAAGTGTCCGATTTTGAACAGCATAATGAATCACTTTATCTCACTTCATTTTCCCTGTCAGAGTGCTGGAAAAAGGGTTAATGTTTCTAGTCTCTTCTTGTGCCTAAGAGTTTCTCTTTGACTGTAAAATTTGCCAAATTTGAGACAAATACATGTTACTGCAAGTCGTTGGCAGTGAGTATTTTGGCACCGGTGTCTGGATTGACTGAAGAACTGAAGTATAAAATCTTCTCAGCAGGAGAAAGCAGGAAAAACTTTTAAGTGTATACAAGACATAAATTTGTTATTTTAAAAAGTCATTGTACTGGAGTAAGGATATTACAACACCTTTACCTGCTTTAGCTTTGACAGATGGTCCAGTTATCAAATAAGCAGGAACGTACTTTCTTTTTCCATTTTTCCAAGAACGTGACACATACATAGTGGCCTTAATCTGAAACACAGAATTAGCAAATAGAGGAATTTGATAATACCTTTAAAAGAGAAGAGATAGGACACGGTGCTTGAACACCTGTGTGCTTTGAGAAGTCCTATAATTAGCAACTAAACAAATCTGTGGAAGGTAGACAAGTTTCCTCTAGGTGGATTGTCTGGTTCTTGTAGAGCATGAACAGTTGCAAGTCAGACACTCTCTCATCCATTTGGGAGAACATTACTATAAGCACTGTGTTTGCACAGTAGTCTTTCCCTCAGCAGAGGCATTAAAAGCATCTCTCTCTCTTTTGCTGTTGAGAAGGTATTTTTCTTTTACCCAGCAACCCACTTCCATGAAACCTGGAGTAGCTCTATATCCCTGAGGCAGCAGCTGCCCTGCCTCATTTGAATAAAGCTGAACGACAGGTCCAGGTGAGGCTGAACAGCAGGCTAGCAAATGAAAAGACATCACATAAAACTCATGTCCCTAAAAAAGCGACTACTAAGTAATTTGAATAGACTTTTTTCCCTCAGAGTTTACCAACCCTCAGCCTTCATTTAGAAAATGTGATACAGGGATAGTATATGAGAAGTTAATTCGTCCTGACCACCGCCTGTATAATTTCTGTGCGTGCAGAAGTTAGTTATTTCCTTTTCTCCCTTCACACAGAAGTTCTGTGATCATTTGCACACCTATTTGATCTAACCTATACAGCTGAATTCACTTCATAGCTGAATTCCATCAGGTTGCTTAAGCTTGGATTCAAAAAATTACATTTCTGCTTTTTTGTAGTTAACTAGGTAGATATTAGGACTTAATCTGGAAGTTAAAGGAAAATTCATCAAAATTTCTTTACAAGAATATCATAAATGAGAAGGAGGAAAGGACAAAAGCATGCTGTCAGCTTGGAGGATGAGGACCCATAAAACAGAAGAATAGAGAACTCAGCGTGGAAAGGACGGCTGAAACTGCACAGGGCTTTGCAAAGGTTGAAGGAAGGGAACTGCCAAATGACAGGCTGGTGAGGAGGAGGAGAAGGGGAAGAAGGAAGAGAGAGCTGACCTGCATCAAGTGTACGTAGAGGTTTAGGAAAAGGCCATACTGTACAAAAGTTAAGAAGCCAGGCAAGATGCCCCAGGGACAAGTGGGGCTTTTGGGGCACCAGAAGCACACAGGAAGGACACCCATGCTGGCTACATGCAACTTGTGGAGAAGTCTCGATGCAGTGGTGGTCTCCCTGTGCAGGTCTAGGCAGAAACCATGAAGGCAAGGGGAAAAAGTGGAAAGAACAAACTCAAACAAGTTGGAGAATTAGCACATTTGAGCTATTGGTGATGAGCAATATAATAGTGAGATGGTGAAGGCTGAAGAACACACTTAAGGGATGAAAGACGTTGGAGAGGTGAAAATTTGCTGAAAAAAATGGAAGAGGGGAGGGTGAAAAATTGGGGGTAAAAAAAGTGTGATACATTTGAGCATGCTCTTTGTAGCTTGAGGAATTTTGTTCATTTTCAAGATGTCCAGAGAGTGGAGAAAATTGGCATTTTCATTATAACATACCTCTTTCTACAGATTTATAAACCATCAATTTTTCTACTCAGACTTTCTCTCATTATCAGTTGAAATCCTTTTAAAATCTACCATAAAACAAAGCATACCATCTATAGATGATTAAAGGAGGAGCAGTAAGCTTAGTGCACAGGAGAATACTCTGTCGCAAGAGGAAGCAATCATTTGTCCTTCCCATTTGGCACAGCTGCACATTTCCATGTCTCACAGTCTACAAATGGTTGGCTCACTGATGTGCATGCAACTCCTCTTTAAAAATAACATACGTTATAACATTTTTCTAAAACCTCTGCCAAGGCAATTAGAAAGAAAATTGGCACATTATTGATTGCAAACTTGACATGGTCTTATGCAGTTTGATTATAAATATATGATTATATTTTTCCCCCTCTTTCCGCTAATTTTTCACTTGAGTAATCAAGAAATCAGTTCAGATTAAAGACAGAGTGTGTTTGACAACTTTGTTACCCAGTTGTTATGTTCAGGAATTCAAATATATCTGGTATGTCTGCGAAGATTTTTCTTGATGCTCTTTTTCTATCAAACTTAGGTGGCTTCTTATGACTGTCTCATTGGTGGCTTCACAGGATATGCTGTGATCAAGATGATTGGCATGACAAAAAGCTGTCTTTTTTTCTTTACTTGGCAGAATTTTGTTTCTTCCTACACTGTTAAAACAGAAATGATGAGTAAACACTTTCCAGGCTGATTTCAGTGTTGAATGCTGTAAATGACCATGCAATCTGAAAACAATAGACTAGTTACTACCCTTTAATTGAGCTTTCCTGTTGCTACTAACCTACTCTACATAAGACACAAACAGCACATAAAATACAACATAAAACACAACATAAAATATAAACTGTTATCATTAAGCGAACGAAAAGATAAGTAGCATTTCTTCATCTCAATGACTGGAAAAAGAATGCTAAAACTTTTGTGAACCTCTACACAGCTGATCCTGTTGAATATATACTTCTGGACATGATGAGCACTACCAGAGTGCTTAAGAATGTGGAGACATTCAGTTAGAACTCCTTAGCACTGTGTTCTAGGACTCTCAGTATAATGAGACCCTTTACTCAACAACCTACAAGCCACCATTCTCTGATGATTTGACCAGCTCTGAAATGAAAACCAGAACTGAGTTCATTCCGATAAATGATGTTTTACCATCCTGTAGAGTATATCTGCTCACTGGCTAGAACTCAAGGAAACAGAGACATCAAGTTCTTTTACCCTGGTATATTTTAGTTTACAGTCAGCAGACAATGCAGTGTCTGCCATCACAAGGAGAGCCACTGCCTGAAGAGTCACTGCCTCTCCCTTTTTTGTCAATGACAGCATTATCAATTAGAGGGCCAGGCTATGGAATTGCTTGGAGAGGAAGCAGGGGAAAGACAATTCCTACATATCTGCTTCATGTCTGTCCCACTGCAGAACCCCCCTCAAATTACACTTTTTTTCTCTTTCAGTTCTACAAACTGATATGACAGCAGAGGGAAGCTTGTAATAGTGATATTTATTCTCTCGCAGCAATGTCCACACAGAGCTTGCTTACTCAAGCATTGCACAAGAAGGGTCTTTCTCTGCCTATAATGCTGCAGCTGTATCAAAAGAAAGGAGATGTGGCCTGCTTGCCCTTTGCGTGGGACAGCACAGCAGTGTTTGAAGAGGCCCATGTTCTCTCTCAAATAATAGCACTAACAGCTTATTCAGAGTCCTTGATATTGACAGCATCAACAGAGGATATGAACCTGCTAGTTCTGTGTTGGAATACAGAGTTTTGCTGTGTTTGTTGGCTTTTTTTCAGCTTCCTGGTAGATGTTGTTCCCCATAATGTCACCATGGATATTGTCTAAAGAAAAGAAGAAAGGAACCAGAAAAACAATCACATGTACAACAGAAAAAGGGTAACAGCTTCCACTTGACACTAAAAACAGTTCACTAAAGCATGTGGTAAGAAGAACAGGACTGAAGCAAATAAAACACATTTCCTCAGAGGTGATTAGCAGAACTGTGCTACAGGCACAGTTAAGCACAGTTAAGGCTTCAAGCACAGCTGTCAAAGCTCGAACATCGGCTGTCCCCCAGTGTCAGCGTGCTTACATCTTCCTAAAGTATCTGGACATTGGAGGTTCACTTCAGATTAGGCTGTTTCAAAGTAGCCCTGATTAGTCACTCACTAAAATGTGGAAGTGTATTCTTAATGGCTTTTGGTCTTCTAAGAAATTGGTTAAGTATTGGCACAGCCTAACAAGGATTTTATTTTCATAAAAAAATACTTGATTTCATTGGTGAAGACTCTAACAGAGAAACACGGTATTAGAAGAGGACAGCTCTGGTCCTGAAATGACTTAGGTGTTGCTTAACTTTCTCATAGTTAACACTTCATAATCCCTTGATAATTATTTAATTCAATTTTTGTGCTAAAAAATAAAATCTGGATATGACTGATTCATTTTTGTGTTGAAGGGATTTTTTTTTTTAATGCCACTGGTGAAGACAATTACCTGCAGACTTCTTGTGTGGTAGAACTGCATAATGGACCCCAAATATTAATTCAAATATATGCAACCACAATTGCTTGCACGCGCTTTTTCTGTCAATAATACTACTAAGTGATCAAGCTATTTTCTATGATATTTTCTTTTGAGCAGGAGAGCATAATTTTTGAGAATATATTTCTTCAGTCTTCACTGATAAAACAGATATATATAATTTATAATAAATCTACCACTGATCTTTGGCCCAGATTTGAAAGACACAATTTACTGAAAAATATAAGTTACTTTAGATTAAAATAGCAACCCTTCTTAGAGGGAAAATTTTTAAAAGTGTCAGAAATTACAAATAGTTTTGTTATTTATAGTCATTATCCATTTATACCATGAGTAACTTGATTGCTTGCAATTGGTTCTCAGTTGTCAATGATCATGAATGACCCTACGGACTTTCTAATAATTTTCAAAAAATGGCAGGCTGATCAGAATAGTATTATGAAAATTATTTTCAGATTGAGAGAGTAAAATTTATCAATTTTGTGATGAAGTCATAAAACCATTGCTTTCTTGGAATTTCTGAGAACTAATTTTTTATGAGAAAACTTTTCTTTACATTGCAGGAAATTTGCTGTGATATTAAATCTGACTTTTCTTCCCCTTCTAGAGAAATCCAGTCAGTAGGAAGGCTTCTCTATTTTTAACTCCTTTTAAGATCCAGTACTGTATTTTATGACTTCCATTATATCTCTTACTACCCACAAGCAAAAAAGGAAGAAACAAAGACAAATTTTCATACAGTTTTAAGTGAAATGACCATTTCAGAAACATAAGAGCTGCACTTAGGTTGAAATTTAACATTATGGTGGAAATATAATGCAAATTCTGTGAGTTGTGTAAACATAGTTGAAGGGAGGAAAGGACAAACAACCTTTTGTATACACCACAAATCCTTAGATAACATTTGCTACATTTTATGGCTTTAATATTGCTGTTGGAATCTCAATATTTACTATTAAAAGGGATCAGTTTTTAAAATTTCAAATTTATATGTGCTAGAACACTGTAGGAAGCTGTTGAACAGAATAGCAAAACCATAGAATTTAAAAGGGCTTGTTCTCCTGGACAGCTTTTATATGTCACTGCAATCTGTTCTGTTAAAAATTAGATTGCTTCAGACAAATTTATAACAAGGAGAGGCAGACAGTATCTGATAAAGAGGGAAGACAAAAGAAGAAAGTAAGAAGAAAAATGCCAGACACAATACAAAGTTGAGCCATTTACATTTTTACAATAAAATTTGCACAAAAAAAAATTCTTTGACATGATAACTGAAAGATGCTGAAGTCTAAAAAATAAATCGCGCAAATTTGAATATCTTGGAAAAATAAATTTCATTGCCGTATATATTATTATAGATTTTACGTGGGTTATACAAACTTCAGGAGTCGAGTTAGATGTTTTTGGTCTTCCAGGATTACATGGGAGATTACATAGGATTGTAGGATTAATTTTTTCTAAATAATTCCAGAATATGCTTTCCCGTAGGGAGACATGCAAAAAAATGTTGCAGACAGTGCAAAAAACACTGAGTATTCAATTCAAAGTTCTTCATTATTGCAATGTGTTGAAGGTAGTAGAGATGATGATTACACAAAGAACTGAGACTCAGAGCAATTTGAGACATTTGGGGTCAGGAATACATATAGTAAATTAATTTTTAAAGAGTATTTGTTAAGATGGACTGACTAAGGCTGGAATTGGTACATTAGGGTTTCCAACTTTCCTTTCCTTTCCTTTTCTGGACCATCAGGTACTCCCCTGCTCTTTTTAATTTACTTTACACATGGATTTTCTTTTAAGCTCGTGAAAATAATTTGCTGTTTCTAAACAATTCCCTACTTTGAAAAACACATTCAGATATCAATCAAGTTATAATTATTATTTTTTGAGGGCTACAGGTTAAAGCAAGGTAAGATTGTTCTCCTTCGGTTGAAAAAGCATCAAAATTGCTTCATACTGTAGATAGCAAGTAATTTTTGCCGACTAAAAATATTAAATGTAGATTAAAAAGTTAATTGGTAGAAGTATTTTTAATTCCTGTTTTGGGGGGGCTGAGTTCTGGGATCTTGATTCATAATAATTAAGGTATTTCAAATTCTCGGATTCCTTTATTGTCAGGTAATGGGCCATAGCAATAAAAATAGTCTTAATAGGCTCAAATTTATCCAGGAAATGATTTCATGGACAGTGTGAGGAGGGGTGGTAAATTCAAGGAGAGCAAGGGCAATGTGATCCATTGCAGGGCTGTAACTGTGTTTCCAGGCAAAACATCAGCCCACAGAAGTGTAAGGACAGGACTGGCTGGTTTAGCATAGTTTAGGACTAATAGACCCATACATTACAGTTCAATACAAGTTTAGCTGAACCTTCACATACATTTTGCCTATGGCCATTTAAACGCAACTGAAATAGGCTAGAATTTTGGTTGGGAACACCTAAATCAGTGTTCTCATGCTATCAGGGCTTCAGATCCAGAGTGGGAGCAGAATATATTAAAATTCTCCAGTGTATATACAGGCTGCTTGCTGGCTAAGGTGCAAGTCAGATTAAACTGCAAAATCTATTGACTAGCTGGAGCAGTAAGCCTTGCAGAAAACAGTGTGCTGTTTTCCTTCAGAAAGGAGCTTAAGAGGGAAAGGAGCCATACAGTCCATCCCTGCAGACATCCTCAAAAAGCAGTGTTGAAATAAAGGAGCAGCAACCTAAAAAGAGGGCAACTCGCTGTGAGACGGGGCAAGTTGCAAGCGCTGCATACACAATATGAGGAGCCAGTTACAGATTTTTTCTTAAGAGGAAAAGATTAATGCTCTGTTTTGAATGCATATGAATGGATATACACAGAAATACAAAGAAACAAATTCAGTGTAAAATGAGTAAAATGTGTTACGTGACTAGGAATCAAAGTTACTCAAAGGTTTAAGTTCCACACTTTGCATCTCAGACACAGGTTTCAGCATACTACAGTATGTCTAGGAGCTTGCAGGAGTGATCCAAAAATTATGCAAGTGAGTAGAAGTCTCCCCAACTATTTAAAAGGGTTTGGTTGAGGTCTCAGGTCTCTTACATGGTAGGCCATGTCCAGATGGCAGAGCAATTGTAGGATAATATGATGTGTGTGTGTGTTTGTGTGTGTGTGTGTGTGCAGTGGGAAAGCAGCACAGATACGGATCCTGCTGTAAAATTAACAGAAGAAGCAGCTGGTGAGCCAACCCACATAGATTTAGACTCTTCTGGATAATTAATTTTGTATAAAATGTAGAGCTATGAAGAAGGAAAAACTAATATCATAGTAGAGCCATAGGCATCTGCCACTTGAACATAATTTTTCATTCAGTCACAGTAGTACCACTGCATTAATTCTGAGTTTAAATTATTAGCACATGCCAAGAGCAGGTACTGCTCCAGTGAACTGCAGTGCAGAGACAAGACAAATACAGACCTGGACTTTAGCCTAATAAAATGTTAGATTATATACAGCAACCCTAAGCCATATTTGAAGGGGGGGAAAAAAGGCACAAATTGATCCCCCACAAAATTTAAACACAAAAACCTTATTTTCTATCATTTGTTCATCTTTTATTTCTATATTGTCCTATGGTTCAAGTTATGGGGTTTTTTCTACCTAATATTTTGCTACAAAAATTCTAGATGGACCACAAGAAAGTACAAACCTTTTACTTGTTCATAAATCTAATGAAAGGATGGCTTAATAATCCTAGCCATTTCCTGAAAATTTACTCATTGCCATAGTTTCCCTTAAAGTATGGACTACTGAAAAATTACACTCCCAGAGAAGCCAAATAGGTCACCTCTAGCTATTGTGTTTACGAACTTTAATTTGTTCTGAACCTCAGCAGAAAAAGGGGTTATTCTCATTTAGAGAAAAGAAAAGAAGACAGATACTCTTAGAATGTTTTTCTTCTCTTTTCAAGAATGAAAGAGTAGCAATGCAACATTGGCCAAGGAATACTGTTTCTCCTCAAAGATAAACAACTTTACTCTGTTTATCTTTTGGAACGCACACTGTGGGTAACTTCCTCCCTTTTCCTCTTAAAATCTTTTTTTTTTTTTTAATTTCACACTTCTAAAGGCTCTCCAAATAATGGATGAGAAAGCATCTAACAATTTTTCTGGTTTTAAAAGCTCCTGTCTGATGTGAATAATAATTAAAAAAATATGAACAGCTAAAATTCAAAACTAGAGTTATGATTGAGGTATCCCTTTTTCATACTTAACAACACCATCCTTTGCTGAAACACTAAAACCCCACTGAAGAGAAGATTGTTCTGTATGTGAGATAACAGACAGGATCCTGAAAACCACTCTGTTCGAAACATGTGGTTATGCATCCCACATAACAAAACATAAGGTGTGTGGTGGAAAGAGAGAGCAGGTTTCACAAAAAAAGGTTTGTCATGTACCTTGTTGACTATATCTGATGAATGATATAACATCACTATTTTAGCTGCACATGAAAAAGAAAATTATCTCACTTTACTATTGGGCAATTTTGCCTCAGATCTTTGTTGAAATATGTGATTTTGAACTCCATAGGGTAAAGGTTAATTTCATGCTAGTATACATAGAGTAAATTCAGTGGATCAGGTGTCTCAGGAATATTTCAGCTCCAGCTTACTTTTGCAAGTCCACATCAGGTTTCCCCATTAATTATGTTTTCTCCTCAGTGGTTTATGAAAAGCCAAACTACTGATCCTGGTTCTCAGCCAGAAAGGATGATAGTACACCATAGCTGGCAACCTCTTATTGCTTCAGAAAGAAGAAGGAAGAGGGGGACTGGCAAACTTCCTAGCCTGAGAACCTGTCTCTCTAAAGCCAAGATCAAAAGCCATGCATACAGCCATGTGCAGATTTCCAGTTCGTGCCATCTCTGTCACTAGCATTTTTGCATTTCCCATGCCTGTAATCTGAAAAGTTTAATGAACAGATGCATAATAAAGAGTACAATGCATGTCTTAGCATTTAACCAATGTATTTTCAGAGGGAATGCTGTCCAACAAGCCACAAAAAGTTTAAATTCGTGTAATCTATTTGCTTCTTATTCTTAGTTTGTGCTATTATCAGGAGATCAACCTAAATGGCAAATTCAAACAGTATTTTACAAATGTCTTTTTTAATAGCAACTACTTGCCAGCGCGTTTGAATAGTGGTTCGGGCTGTTTGTGTACCGTTCGCTTCAACTATTCATTTTTCGAACATCTGCTAGGTCCCAAACCATTGTTTTTTCTCTGCAAATACTATAGTTGCAATTTTAAAACCAAGGACTAGTGAAAAATGAATTTTCACTGAAAATTTTCCAATTAATAAATATGAAAACTGAAATCTGTGAAGTTTCCAAAATTCACAAAATTTTTCTGAATATAATAGGCTAAATATCAATAGTTAAAATTTTTTGCTGCTTTGGTTCATGAAGATCTTCCTGAATCTATTTTCTTCTAGCAGAGCAGCTGCATCAAATGAAAGACAGATTTTTGGTCAGGAAACAAGCCAAAGGACTGAAGTTGTACCACCTCAAATTTTTAAATACTTTGACAGTCCACAGATAAAAGTCATCTAAACTAAAGCATTTACAACTTGCAATTACTTAGGCAAAATCATACTAGGATGAATCACGAGATTATGCTATCTACCAAAGAACTAAATCCACAGATATAAGAGAATTAGTAGCCAATATTAATCTAATAGCCTCAAAAAGGGTTATTAGATGCACTCTGAGACTAATAGATAGTCTTTCTCATCACTTAATAAAGCTTGAATAATGTAATCTTAGGGAGCAAAACTTCTGTATATAGGATAATGGACACAGGATACTACATTTTACAGTAGAACACATAATTTCCTTTTTTTATTTCCTTCTACCTTCCCTACCTTGGGAAATACTTTATTATTCTCTCACTATAAAAATACTTCTATTTAGTTATCAGTTACAGTATTGATCATCATAATTATTCGTGCTTGATTCCACTATCTAGAATCTTGAAGCCAGGTTAATTTTTATGAGTAAATAATAGCACAACTATAAGAAAAAAGTTTAGAATTTTGAATGGTTCAGTGGTTCTACTGCTAGTCTAAATAAAGGGCTTGTTAACATAAATAACTAACAAAGCACAAAATGGTGCACAGTCCAACTCACATGTAAATTAATAGCTGCTTTTGTAGACATCAGGATACTAGAATTAAATTGTAAACTAGACTTAAAGGGCTCAAGTGCTAATTGTTGTGTTTGCACTTAATGAACATATGTTGAAAAAAAAAAGAAATAAACACACCATGGTATTTGTCTTCTTAATAAGGTGTAACTCTTAGTTCCTTGAATCCTATTTCTCTTCTCGTAAGAAGTTGAAAATGTCTGTAATTCTCCATGATTGATCATACAATCAAACAAGACAGCAAACTTGACCCTGAAAATTTCTGTCTATGAGGACATGGTTGAAAAGTTTCCCAGCTGTTTCATATGTATATTTTAATGCTAAATCTTGTGAAATGCTCAAAAGCAGTTTATCCCCTTCTTGAATCTGCTTGAAAGCAGTGATATTAATAGCGATATTAAAAGCTGCTTTGGGAGATATATAGATTGACCTACAAAGATTTACAGAAATCTGTAGAAAGTCTAATTAATAAAAACCAAACCAACACATTCTTGTCAGCAGGTAAACCTGGAATTGTGCTGAATTCAGTGATGAAAACACAGAGATGTTTTTGTTATTGCTGAGCAGGGCTTACACAGAGCCAAGGCCTTTTGTGCTTTTCATACTGCCACGCTGGTGAGGAGGCTGGGGGGTTGGGAAGAGGCACAGCCAGGACAGCTGCCCTCACCTGATCAAAGGGATATTCCAGACCATATGACATCATACTCCATATATAAAGAATATATATAAAGGGGAAGAAGGAGAAACAGGGGATATTTGGAATGACGGAGTTTGTCTTCCCAAGTAACCATTACATGTGATGGGTCCCTGCTCTCCTGGAAATGGCTGAACACCTGCATGCCCATGGGAAGCAGTGTTTTGTTTTGTTCCTTGTTTTATTTTACCTGTGTGCAAGGCTTTTCCTGCGCACGAGGCTTTTCCTTTCCCTATTAAACTGTCTTTATCTCAACCCACAAGTATTTTGCCTTTACCCTTCAGATTCTCTCCCCAGTCTCACTGGCTGGGAAGTGAGTGAGAAGCTGTGTGGGGATTGGTGGTTGCCTGAGGTTAAACCACAACAAAGACACATTACTATATTAGTTATCAAAATGTAAGAAAATGCTGAGATGAACAGGCATATTAATTCAAAAAAATCCCACCTTATGCTTATAGGAGGACTGCCAGGCACTAGTGCTCTGCAGGTGACTGTTAATGTCTACAAGAATAGAAGAGAAACTCTAGCAAGGAGAGGAGCTGGTGGTGACCTCCCTTTCCCAGAGCTGGCCCAGTAAAAGCCTGTTCACGGATAAGAAAACAAAAGTAAGCGAGTGAGACAGACTTCAGTGGAATTTCACACCCTTCCCACAAAGTGCTTTTTGCCTTTCTGACTCCATGGAAACGTAACAGGCAGTAATACCAAATGGGAAAAGAGCAGTAGCCAAAAGGAACAGAACAGTGGAGGAACCAGGACTGTGTTATCAGACAGAAAGGTAATCAGTCGGGGGATGATGAGGTGAAAAAGTAAATGTCACCTTGGCAACCTGAGATAAACTCATGAAAAATGTACTGTGTTCCCGATGGGGGAGAAAATGACAGTCAGGTTAATATTGAATCAAGATGTTTTTATTCTGTGTAAGTAAACACATTAAAACACATAAAATTTTCCAAGTGATGGGAATACATTAAATAATTTTTTATTCTCTCTCTAGAGTGACCTACACATTCTAGCCAACACTGACATAACAATATGTTAAACAGGTCAGAGAAATAGGCATGAAAACTGATGTTGATCGAATTTTATTCTGGTATCTGGAAAGCAGCACCATGGTAGGCATGTTGCATATTTTATTACTGTTTACTTTGGTTCCCTAATATGATTTTTTTACCTGATAGAAGAGGGATGAAAACAAATTATTTATGATTAATATTTGACAGAAATGTTAGGAAGTCTTTCCAATTAAAGATTTGCACTTTTTCCTATTCTTTAAAGTTTTGACTGTCAGTCTTTCTTGACTTTTAATTTGCCTCACAGAGATTTGGGAGCTTGCTGAGAAATTCACCTTTCCATTTTATGCACTCAATGTGAGACTCACACACTAGGTTTTGTTTCAGCCTGAAAAACAGACCAGAAGAAAATACAGTTTCAGTACCTGAAAAGTTTAGGCTGAGGTAAAGTTTCTTATCCTGTTGAGATTTGGAACACCAGCTTCCTGACAAATCTTGGTTCCACACAATATCCTGGTGATAACCAGGAGGGGAACTCAGTTGTGCCAAAGCCCACGCAGAAATTGTCATCTATAAATTCATAATAAAGCTTTGTCATTGGCATGAGAGACATTGAAATGTAAATTACATAAATTCCCTAAACTTTAGGCATAGGTTTTCTTTGTTTATATTCCTTCCTGACCTTTGGCTGCATTCACATCTGGACATGTTGTGTACTCACTGCTTTTGGAAAGTTCATATGCATTTGTGTTAATATTTTATTAGTTGAAATTCTCAGCAATTTTAAATCCCATTGTTCGCTATAATTATTCCTCTGCTAGTTTCATAGACTGTTTCCTCTATAGCTTGCCTGCAGTAGGTTTTCATTTAAGCTGAACAAGAAAGAATACTTTGACAGAAAAAAAATAACTGGCTAAATAAGGTACTGGCCTCCAGCAAAGAAAATGTTAATAGTTAATATGTATTAAGGTGTTCTTCAAGTAATTAAATAGTGAGACTTTAAAGCCACCTAGGGATCAATTTTGATTGTTTATTCTGATTCCCTGAGACAGGTCATGAATTTTTGTGCGTCAATTTCCAAACCTATCCCAAGAACTGCAAAATAACTTTCAGGCTGTTGGTGAGCAACTTCCTACTGATATTTAACTAAAGCTGAAAAACTATGAAAACTGTAGCACAGGCCTTAGGTCAAAAAAACCCCTTCCATCTGCCATTTTTCACTTAAATATTACTTGAAGTCAAAACATATGTTGTAGACTCCAGTTCAGCAAAGTATCTCTGTTACGAATGGCATTTGAGCCTCTGTACAGGCTCATACACTGATGATAAAATAGTTAATCCTTATATTAAAAGAACCTATTTCATCCTGTTTATCAGACTTGACAAATCACAAATTTTCAATCCCCTAGTAGTGCTCTATACCCAAAGGAAAGCATCTGTATAAGTCTTTCCTTGGGAATAATATTTGAAGTTGGGATGTAACATTTAGTTGAGGCAAAAGCTTTCTCTTGGACACAAATTGATTGCCAATGGCAGGGAAAAGCCATGCTTTAAATGGGTAAATATATAATAACATCAGTTGTTTGAAAATACTGGTGAATTTTCTATAGCATCTCATTTGCAGTCTTTTAAACAGACCAAGTAGATTTTTCTTTTTTTTCTCTTAAACTAAGAGGCAGCCATGGGACTGAAGCCTGCAGCTGTGCACGCTGGCTTCTGCACTAACCTTCCAGGTTAGCAGTGTATTTATAACCGAGCTTGCTGTTGGGGTTGCTTCCAAGCACCAGAGCACACCTCCCCTCTCCAGAAACTTTTTTTTTTTTCTGTCCCCAAAACACACCAGGGAATAATTTATTGCTCACCTTCCCGGTCCTGTGTTTGCTTCATGGCAGTTCCAGGATCTTGGCTGTGTCCAGTGGCTTCTAGATGACATGGGAAGGGACCATCAGTTCTCACAACCCCACACAAGGTTGGGGCAGAGTCTCTTCTGGCTCTCTTCTCTTGTCTGAGAACCAATGTGCAAAACAGGAGAGATGACAACCCTGTCTTGGACTCAAAGGATGATTTCATTTCATTTGCATTGCACAAGCCAAATTGAGCAAGGAAGCTATGCCAACACTGGAACAAAGTAGTGCCAGAAATGGTAAAGTGGGATGATGGAAATTAGAAAAACTGTAGCTTTTACACCATCTGACAGACAAATTTTCTTAACTACAGTTGTATCAGCAACAGTGGGGTTAACTTACCTGTTTGGTTCTTCATAAACTGGAGCAGTGACTTCATTTGCTTACTTAAAAACAAATACAGAAAGTCAGACTTAGGATGAGTACACACTCACAACAAGAATCTCATCCAGACAGTAAACTAATGAAGAATTTAACCTGGAGAAGCCAGGAAAAAAGTACACCATGCGTACTTAGCATTTTATTTAACTTTTCCTCTGTTCGTGTCATACAGAAAAAGCCAATTGGTAAAATATTTTGGGGCCTTTTGATATGCCTGGCGAGCAATGCTATTATAAAGAAAAAAATGTTTACCAGTGTCTTAAAAGCTGCTATGTTGACATGTGTTCCTGGAGTCACTTTTTTTTTCCCTCTATTTTATGTCAGTTCTTACATTTCAAACATCTACAAGATTAATCTTAATAATAGGAGAGATTCAACTGTTCTTATAAGGAATTTCAAATAATACTACCATATACCTCGATTGCGTAACAAAAATCAACAAACAAACAAACAAAAAACCAAACCAACAAACGAAAAAACACCAAAAAGGAAAGCCAAAACAGTATTTACGCAATCCTCTTACTGCTTGCAGAAACAATTGTGGCACATTGGAGGCTAATACCTGCATTTGCTTTCATAAGTCATTACAAATGATCTATATAATCTTGAAACAGTCTTTCTCATCCTCCCAGGCAGGTCAGGATGGCCGAGCGGTCTAAGGCGCTGCGTTCAGGTCGCAGTCTCCCCTGGAGGCGTGGGTTCGAATCCCACTTCTGACAAGTTTTTTATGACACCAAGCTGAGTGGTGCCGTCTACAAACCGGAAGGATGGGATGCTCAACCAGAGAGACCTGGACAAGCCGGAGAAGTGAGCCAGTGGCAATCTCATGAGGTTTAATAAGAGCAAGTGCAAACTGCAGAAGGATAGTAAAAGCTTTTTCACTTCCCGTTACAATTGCATAGAGATGAAGAGACCTTCTCTAGTCATGCTTATGCTATACAGAATAAATTCTGAACATTGAATTTCTTCCTCAGCCTGAAAGAAGAATAATGAAAATTTTGTATATTTTTCATGCAGTCATTACTTTCTCATAGAGTTGTAGCAATAAAGATGCAGAAAGCTTGGGTATCACTCAGACCCTGCAGATAAAGAGGAGTGTAACTTGGGCAGACTTCTGCAGATTAAATTGCCACGCACTATGGTTATGACTGGAAGGTGCCCTATGGGTTTCTCTTCAATCTGGCACAATCACTCCCTCTCAGTAGGCTGCTGAATGCTATTCCTGGAATAGCACTCAAGCTGAAAGAGTCCATCCTCAGCTGCCTTTTAGGTCCATCTCATGTCCCCAGAGCTGCCGATCACAATCACGGCACCTAACCCATCACTCCTACACATGTAACACACAGTCTACCATCATTTGTCTGCTCTATCCATGCCATGGTATCCCACTACCAAAGTAATAGGCACCACCTGATTTTTGTACAATACTATCCACTAGTATCTCTTAACGAAGCGGAGCATAATAACCTGGTTCAGACATCTGAGACCAGCAGTCTTGATCATTGTTCTCCCAGTGCATCTTCACCTTACCCCTCACAGGAATAATTTTTGGAGCTGAGGTTCAAACATAAATCAAGCTACATTAGAGCAAGCCCTTTGCAATACTCCTACTTCCATTACAGATGCTTTGGTTTCTATGGCCTAGAAGTGCATGGTAATCGAAAGACCTTGTCTTCTTACTTGTGGGGAGCTTGGGAGGGAAGAAGGATGCAGGCAAGAACCTTGGTGTGATGAGAGAGCCTGGGCACACAGGCTGGGCTATGTTGTATTGTCAAACAAAGAATTTCCATTCATATAATGAACTTGATGTCCACCCTCTCAGCTACCCCTGCATCTACCATCACAACCCAAGTAGCAGATCTGTAGCACATCCCTTCCATTGATGCAGTCATTTTGCATGATGCCTAACTGATTTAGAAGTACTTAAGGAAGTCTTGAAGTTATCTGTCTAAATAGCACCAATAAAAAATCCACGACTACTTTTATTTTTTATTCTTTCATGCGTTCTCTTTGTGGAACAAAGGTGTTCAAGAAAGGTGATTCCTGCATACTTAATTTGAAAATCTTCATGAGTTAAAGTGAGCTTACCCCAAGCAGTTTGGCTGTAGCTGACATGTTTACCTATTGCCTGTGCTGGTTCCAGTGATGTTTAGGTGATATACAGTTAAGATGGAATAGAAGTGCAGAGGTATTCTACCAAAAATTTTTTTGAAGTTCAGGGTTTTTTTCTTTTTTCTTTGTTTGTTTGTTGTTTGTTGTTGGTTGTGGTGGTGTTGGTAGTGGTTTGGTTTGATATTTCTTAAGTAACATTTGTATTGAGCAAAAAATCAAGAAGCCTAGTATCCTCTGTAATTTGGACTTCACAGTTTAACCCTTTAGGGAGATTTAAAGCCAGGAAGTTGAAAGCCAAGTTTAATCATATGTTCTTTGGTACTTTAGGTTGATCTGTGCTGTCACTTGGGATTTATCCATTAATTACCCTCAAAGTCCTGTTTTCTTGAGCAGCTTTATATGAAATGCAAAAATAATCAATGTTCATATAAAATTATTTCATCAAAACTGGAGAGGCTGGAAGTTGTTTTATGAAGTGTCAGGTAGTGTTCTTTTTCCCATCACCTATCATTTCTTTTAGCATTTTTTTTCACCATTATTTCTCTTACTTCAGGGCAACATGCTCTGCTGTTATTTTCCTTTCACCCTCCTTCTCAAAGGGGAATTATGCAATTTACCTGGTTCTTCTCAACAACTACTCCCTGAAGTATTCGTATTTTTCCTCTTGTACACATTCCTTCCTCTATTTTGTCATTTGCTTTTCTATAGCTGTATTGCCTTCAGCCCAGGCTTTCAACAGGACTGTCTTCCTCTGGCTGAAATATCTGTCAAGACCTAAATGAGATTGGGGGGGTTCAAAAACAGTTGGTGCAGATCAGATCAGCAACAGTAACTAATTCCACTTAGTGCAGAAGGCAATTGAAGGAGGATTAGGCTAAACCACACCTCAGCGTTTTTGCTGAATGTGAGAAGCATAGGCAAGTACGGCTTCTGCCGCCTGATTGGAGAATAAAAGCTGCTATACTGGAATTGTGTGCTCAAACTTTTAAAGAGCTCCCTTGATTACCCTGAAACTCTTGAGAAATGGCTTAATCACTGTGTCAGAAAAACCTTCTGAAGAGAAACCTGATAATAGAGACTTCTGTTTTCTAGTAGAACAAGAACTGATGGTGGGAAGGTTTCCTACTATGCTTTTATCCGATTATTTGGAGTATGGTAGAATTGTCAATAGTGATCCAGAATAAGTAGAAGTATTTGCTGAACATTTCTAGTTGTTACTTAATGCAATATAGACCAGTAATTCCCTTCCTTCTCTGATGATAATACTAAACAAACATTATTTTAACCCAAAACAATAAATGTTGGATATTTTTAAATAGTAGATACAAACAATTTGCATTTAGGAGCTTTAAAAAAGCTGAAGAAGTCTCTAAGTAATTTTTGTTGACTTAAAATGTTTTTTAGAAATTTGGAAGATTAAATTCTTTTGAAATTTAAAAAAAGTAAACTGAACAACATAGTCAGTTTCAGACTTGTCAGTCTGACACTGACCTGATAATGAAAAACTGAAAGAGTAGGACAAATAACACAAACATCCAGAAAACAGGTATTTTATAGGTTTAGTAGACACAAATAAAACTGATGGAATATCCCTAGAACTTTGTAAGGCATTTCAATAGGTACAAAATGATGCCTTGATCATCATTTTGAACAAGATTGGAGGCGTAAAAGTCAGAAGGAAATAACATAAACACACTTGTACAATAGAGAACTTGAACTGCAGATGTATCCTGAAATGAACCTACAGGTGATGACTGATACGCAGCTAAAATAAAAGGATTAATGCAGCCTTCCAGTGTTTAAACAGTGAAGTACATTGTTGGAGCTTCTGTATTTCTGTATTTATTACTGTGGTAACTACTACTGAAAAACATCACCAGTTCAAGAAATATTTTGATAATGTAGGAAAGCACTGGAGAAGAATACAGGAATAAATAAGGATATAGAAAGCATATTTTAGGGAAATATGTGAGCATTTGATTCAGTAGAAGTATGTCTTCAATTCAGTTTTCACATGAAAGTCTGATGGGATGGCTTATATACTTCACTTTAAGAGGAAAGACAATAATGATCAATAGGGGTGAACTAGTTGGAAGCTTTGGTGAATTTTATATTACCAGGGTATTTCTTTTTCAAGGCTGGAAGTTCTCAACAATATTGTGCTGTTTGATGGTTTGGTGTCTATAAAAGCTGTAGTGCCCAGCTATATTAAGCTAAGAAGAACAAGTACTTTGAGTGACTTCTGAGATGCAGGAATACTCCTTCTCTTACTGCAAATGCAACTTGGTTCAGTTCATGGTAACAGAGGTCTCCAACACAACTCCTGTGTCTTTATTTCTTTGACATGAACTCTATTTAAAAAGAGGAAAGCCTTGTGAAGGCATGCTGGCAGGGATACTTCCTAGTACTCCTATAGGCATGCATGGATTTTCCTAGATAGTCATTACTGCAGATCTGCATACAATTGCTTAGTCTAAAACCTACTGCAGGCAATGAGTGAGTTTGCATTTCAGACCTCTGTGAAATAAGATGGCCATGATGACAAGAAAAATACATACAAGTGTATTAATGGAATAAATTCCAAGCTCTTTAACACTTCTAATGTATTTATACTGATATTTTTCAAGGTTACTGAAGGGTTTGTTCGGAGGGTTTTGTAGTAGAATCAGATGAATGTACTTCTGCATTTTCAGTTTTCTTTGGAGTCTTAATTGTATCGTTCTTAATGTAGATGAGTGAAACAAATGAGTGTAACTTTCTACTTGCATGCTACCAAACCACATTTGAAAGCATGACCTCAAAGCTCCTGGTCAGATAAAACAGAAACACAATTTGTAAACGGGAATATGTATACCATGTCATGTAAGAAAGTTCAAGAAAAAGAGGGAAGAATAACAGGGTTTGGTGTTTGTTTGTTTGTTTGGGTTTTTTTAAACTTCTTATTCTGTTTTGAAGAGAGGGCTGGAAAAACTTCATCTTGGTAAAAGGTAAGCAGTGATGTTACTTCAAGCGTCCTGTGTTTTTATATCTAGTTTTATACCTAGTCAGATATATAACCTAACCTTACCTTTGAATTAATGTGCTGCACTCTCTTATTAGTTCTAGCTCCTTTCAAAGGCTTTGTGGCCATACCAGTTTTTAGATTCAAAGTGCCAGTATGTTAAAGAGTTACAGTCACATCTTCATTGATAGTACTAAGGACATATTTGAGTATCTCAAACATGGCCCATGCTTGGATTAATCACATGAATATTGCAGGCACGCATTATTCTGCTCAGGGAAACAGAAAATGTAATTACTAATTGCTCATAAAAGGTTTATTTAACTGGAATTTCCATTTCTTTAAGTGACACTTTGAGACAGGAAATTTCTAAGCTCACACTAAAGTACATTTTATTAATAATTAGTTAGTACATTTTAATTAATTTGTCAAAGACAATTTCTTTCCTTTCACCCTATTCTTTTTGTATAACAGCTTGTCTACATACACATGTTTTTTGTTCTGAAAAGTGGGGTTTAGGAGATAGGTAAAGAATAATAATAATAAAATTTTAATAATAAAAAAATCCAGAGTAAATTCACTAATGTGCCTTGTTAATGCTAAACTGAATGGAGAAAATCTAACATAAAGATATCCATTACCTTGATTTTAGACTCTGTGTGGCCTCAAATTAAAATGCCTGAAACAAGGCCATACTTCTAATGGATACCTTCCTGTTGCCATAAGCACTTGTGCATCAAACATAAATCAGGGAAAATGAGACCTCATTCCAAACCATTTTACACCACAGCATAACATATAAAGGCAAGCAGAGGCAAGGAGATTTATTCCATTGAGAACTACTGCCAATCAGTTTCACAGCAAAGTCCAAGCTTCCCTGACCACAAGAGATCTTCTTCATGCTCTTAACTTGTTCCTGTGAATCAACGTCTTTAATTTTTGTAATGGTAGAGAACAATCCTGGATTCTTAACATCCA
Source organism: Cephalopterus ornatus (assembly GCA_013396775.1). NCBI lineage: Eukaryota > Metazoa > Chordata > Aves > Passeriformes > Cotingidae > Cephalopterus > Cephalopterus ornatus. The sequence continues at coordinate 28,306 of VZRE01013501.1, read as the reverse complement.
TTTTGAATAACCTGCTTTTCAACTAGAAACAGATGGATTAATTATTAATCCAGGCATTAATTTTGTTTTTTTTATTTGTGGTGCAGTTAATGTCATCTGCTGGGTGGCTAACCAGCTACCTGATACATCAAAGCAATGCACGGGCCAGTTGCTCCCAGTCAGGAAAGGGTATAAGGTTGTCAGCTCACTCAGCCAGTGCACTGGGATGATGAAGAAATGGGATCAAGCAGGGCTGGAGCAGTGTGGTCAACAGTGGCTTGCTTACAGGCAAAAAGAGAAAAGAGAAGAGACGGAAGGAGATACTCCAAGAGTGGGAGCTCTGCCATATGCCTTTGGCTTGAAGGTATTTGTGTTGTATATATTGTCTATATAAAGAGCAAAGACCTGGATATCCCATGAGGATTGCCAGAGATTTGCCAAGACTGGGATTTCCTTGAAAAGCTGCACCTTATGCAGGATAAAGACTCTTCACTCTGAGACAGGAGAGGTGGTGTGCAGTGTCTTTGGACAGAAAGCAAGACATATAATTGACCCTGAAGCATGCAGTCTCCCAGCAAGGCAAACGCTGAAAGATCCCATTAATATGGGTGGCCTACTCTTCCAAGATGTTTGTTTGTAAATGCCTACTCTTGGCATTTGTTACTGTGAACTTAGGAAATTCATCATAAAGTGGACTCCTACATGATGAATGTACCAAAATTCCAGAGACTGGATGGCAAAGGGAAGCACAAGAAGCAATGATGAATGAAAGTTTTTACAAGTAAAAGAAATCAGGTAGAATAGACAAACTGGAAACACTGAACACTTGGGCCCTGATCCTTGAACAAACTAGCTCTGTCAGAAGCTCAGGAAGACATCTTTGCTACTGAAAATATACAAGATTACTCTTTCTTTGCCTGTACTCACAAAGCAAATCTTCATAGAGTGCTCAGTGGTGAGCGTTGAAGCCTTTGGCATGTGGGAACCAAAGTGGTGCTGGCCCCTGCCACAGTAGCCTGTCCTGCACCATGTGCTGCATTACCTCAAGTAAACTATGCATTGGAAGCATACAAGTAGTCTCTCACTTCATCCTGTTCCATCCCCTCAGCTGCAGAGGCAGCAAGCTCTTCTGGAAGGGTGGAGAAGTTGGCTGGCGTGGCAGTGATCTAACTGCTCCTCACTCCTGAATGACAACAGCTACAGGGGAACACAGAATTCTTCAGTTCTCATGACTAACTTTTTATTCCCTATATCTTTCCAGGAAATTACTGAAAAGACCAATTCCTAGTTTTAAGGGATAAAGTTGGTCTGAGAACTACAGGATTTGGTTAGAATAATGGGGAATGAGATAAGCCCTCTGGAAATTGCTTTTAAATTACCATTTAGTGTGATGCAAGATAGGCTTTGTCTCTCCTTTTCTCCTTTCCCACTTATTTTTTGGACACTTGATAATTATTAAAGTGAGGAAATACAAAATACCAATTTGTGGTTTTCAGTCTGCCAACATAATAAATGTTCAGTTTTATTTTTAATCTTTAACAATAGAAAAGCAGATGGCATGAGTAATTCTGTAGTGTCCTGTGCACTATCAGTATTCTCAAAACGCTATGGACACTCATGGTATTAACACAATCTCACAGGGAGAGGAAGGAGAATATGGCAGCTGGGATAGTATTTTTGTGACAGTGTAGTGGCCATTTGTACACACACAGAAACAGACAGAAGAAGACTCATGGAATCGTGTGGGTGGGAAGAGACCCCTGAGGCCACCTTCTCCATCCTCCTGCTCAAAGCAGGGCCTGTTAGAGCTGGTTGTTCAGGGCCACATACAACCAAGTCCTGAATGCCTTCAGGGATGGAGGTCTCACAAACTCTCTGGATCATCTTCTCTAGTGCTTGGTTACCTTCATAGGGATATTTTTTTTAGTGACTAGTGGGAATTTTCATTAATGTAGCCTCTCTCTGTTCCATCTCATCCTATCACTGTGCCACTCCAAGAAGAGTCTGGCTCCATCATTTCTATGTACTTGCAGACAGCAATAATATCTCTCCTTAGCCTTCTCTCCCTTAGACTGAACACACTCATTTCTCTCAGCCTCTTCCTGTATGCCGTGTGCTTTAGTCATCCCCCAAACATCGTAGTGGACCTCCATGGCACCTCAGGCATCCTCCAAAGCTGAAATTTTCAGTGTTCACTTTGCTTCATAAAGAATGCTTTTCCCTTGCCCAGCTGATCCATTCCCTGATCACATCCACACAGTCAGGCGGCAACAAGGACTGAACCCTGATAAACAGGACCTGCATATTTTTCTCAGGATTTACGCTCACAGACATTTTGGATCACCTTTCGGGAGCCTGTGACACCTAGAGGCCTGATGCTTCATCAGGTCCAGAAGAAAAATGTGAGAGACATAGCACAGATAGGAAAAATCTGCTTGATTTAAGTCTATCCTTCTTCCCAGGAAGTGTTTATACAGTCTTCTGTAACTCATCTCTCTTATTTTTGGTGGGTTTTTGTGGGGTTTTTGTTTGGGGGTTTTTTCCTGGTTTTCAATGCCTTTCTAGACCTGGTTATTCCCATTACTCTTCAAGGATTTCTTTTTTGTTTAAAGCTGAATAAGACTCAAAAGCCTGAAGTTAGTAGTCTGCTCTTTTTTGACATGAACAAAACAGTAACAATTTTTGACATGTTGTGACTCAATCTGCACGTCAGTTCAGCTACTGGGGTTAGATATGGCTCCCTATTGCATGGAAATAAGCCAATGCTCTGTGCTTTGTGCAGAAGACAACATTAGTTCAATCTAATGGAAGGTCATCTAACATATTTAAAAGTGTTAGCTGTCTTTCTCAGTGCAACTTGAATGCAGGTGCCTGTGGGCTTACAAATACAAAGAGTCATTATTGTAATAGCCAACATGAACTGGAATTACAACCTGACTGAGGGGTTTATTTGTTTCTATGCACAACTCATTTCATAATCTTTTTCTGTATAAATGTGATGTGAACTTAGCCTTAATCAATAACAGGTTGTATTTCTTGGTTCTTCTCTTGGAAAGTACAAAACACATTGTTCTGAGTTTGCAAATTTAAGTATAAATTTATTTCCATTCAGGGGTAAAATTATTAACTTAATTTAAGAGGAAACAGGACTTATACTTTGGGTCTTGATTTTATTTTCTTGCCTGTCACTGAACAACTATTATTTACTACTGAGTGTGTATTATTACTATTAAGTGCTGTCTTATGTATCAGTAATCTTAAATGATCGGGCTCGCTGGGGTTTTGTTCAAAACATTTAAGGATAGAAGTACATATGCAGCATATTTCCTACTCCAGTGATTTCCATTTAAAAAGTCACATTGCCTGTAAAGCCATATCAGTTTTCATTCAAAATCCACTTTAGTAAAGGTATATAGTTTGAATTCTTTTAACTCACAAGTACAATTCATCTTTGTACTCCTACATGATATTTCTGCCTCTCCTTTCCTGTGTTTTTATTCCATAATAGCTTTTGTTTTCTCTCTTGCTTCCCCCTAGCAATTTGTTTCATTTATCCTTAAGCGCATTCAAATATCTGATCACAAAACTCAAATAGCAGATCTGACAATTAGAGGGAAACAACTCTGCCTTATTACAGATGAAACAAAAACAAATGTTGGTACTTGCAAGAAAGAATATAAAGCAGAAAGTCAAAAGGCCAAGAAAACAATCTTTTGGTTGTGAAGTCATGACAAATTTAAAGGCTTGAAGAAATCACATCCTATGAAGGCAACATGAAATGAAATAAATAAATATAATGAAATGGAGCAAGATTTATAGGCAAGACAAAAATATTGAAAGTAATTAGTTTTTAATTCAGGAGAGTTCTTCCTAAAGGAGGTTTACATAGGGGCTGATGTATAATACTAAATAGCAAAATTGTCAGTGGCAGTGAACATCTGGCAATCCATCCTCAGTATACGTCAAAACAAATTAGCTGGAAGATAGGATTTGGAAAGCAAAGTATGAAATTGTTAACAAAATAAGGCAACAAATCAATAGGTAATGATGAAAATATTTAATTTAATTTCTTTTTTTTTTCTTCTCTATGTAATCATTTGATAATGTTTCAAAATAAGTAAATTAAAAGTATATTTATTGAATATTTTATAAAAGTAACATAGTCTTGCAATAATTTCTTATCATCTTATCATCAATGTACTACATGCAGGGCCTAATCCCAAAGCCATTTGAGCCTATGTCTCTATGAATTTTAATAATAATAGAATTCCAAAATTCCCTGAAGCAGGCATTCCCAGTCTGGGCCACATGTTACCAATAGAGTGGGAAGCTTGTTCTGTTTCCTAATCCGTCTAACACAGGTAATACCATGGTAATAAAACACAAGACTTGCTGTCCAAGTGCCCTTGTCAAGTCTTTGTTCCCTTTTCACTGAAGCTACTATAAGGTGAATTCCAGAAATGAAACCAAGGTTAAAAGTTTAGATGTGAAATAATATATAAATTGATAGAAAAAGTGGGGACTATTTAATTCAGAGAAGGAAGGGCAACAGTACAGAAGGATCCTCCAGAGTCAGGTTTACAAAGGAAGAATACTTCATAACCACAGATTTTTGACATATTCCTAGCACAAGACATCAAAACTCACTAGAAAAGCACATTCTATTTAGTGCATTGACACGTCTTGACAGGAGTCAGAAATATTATTCTTCTTCATTTCTAACAGTAAATAAATTGTCCACATGTTCATTTAATGCCAAGCAAAATTCGTCTGATCCCAAAAATTAAATGGTTCTGGACACAGTTTTTGGCCGTGAGATTTCCCAGATGCCATAAGCACAAACCATGGATTGTGGCTGCATGCTTGGCAAATGCAGGGCCACAGAAATCAAATGGGTGGAAAGACTTCTTTCGGCCCAGTCACAGCTGCTGATTTGACAGATGGAAATACTTCATTTTTAGAGGGACCTTGTGACATAGTCCTTTCTGACAACTGCCGGAGGCAGAATTGAGTGATCTGACCCAGGCTGTCAACTTCCAGTCTTTTATTGACACCATTGGGTGAAAAATGGAGCATGTGAGCAAAGTGCAGGTATGCTGGAAGGGGAGATTCAAGGCAGACCTATTAGTGATATCATTTGAATTTCTGACTTTTCATATGATATTAAGTATTTCGAAATTGTAATTTTTATAGAATGCTTAAAAATATATTTTTCTTATCGGACACCCCAAATCTTCACTTTCCAAGCTGTCAATTTTTTATGTACTTTGTGATCACAGTGAGGATTCACAGCTTTTGGGTAGAGACTAATTTGTTTCACAGTGGTATGAACTGGAAATCATCTGTTTGATGTCAGCAGAATGACAGCAAGGCAACACAAGTGACTGGACCAAGGTCCTGTGTCTGTAAGGACTTTGTGACTTGTTGATGGCAACCAAATAAGACATGCCCAGGTTCCCAGAAGTATTGTTATGAACAATTGTCAAATTAGTCAAAAGCAGAATCTAGAAGCTGACATTAACTGTCTCCATCCATGTTTTATTGCACAGGGGATAAATATTTTAATGAAAGAAAAATACCTTTAAAAATGTAAATCATTTCCTCAAAGAAAATTCATATTGCCCATCATAATGGAAAACAGTGCAAATTCAAATCACTCAAGGTTTATGTGCTCTGTTTTTTATGGCTTTTATGATATTTCTTGTAAGTGTTTCACAAACAATGTTTGCTTTGCAGTGGCACACAGACAAATGTTACAGAAGTGTCTGTGACTCACTTTTCCACCCCCTCCTCCCCCGTCCCCACTCACCCCACGGCTGGCTGCTGCTCCCTCAGTTCGCCTATATGAACAAACTTTGTGATATTACTCAAGGGATTTGTTTAAGCCTGCAAAAACTTCAAAGAGCACCCGGGGCGGGTAACAGGAGGAAAGCAGCTGACTCCACTCTGAAGCTGATAAGCACTCTGAAGCACTCTGTGCTCATCTACCTTCTCATGCTGGCTGAAATGAAGGTGGAAACTTTTGTCTATAAAGAGAAGATGGATTATCCTTAATTTCATGTACCATTTTCATCTCAGTGGTTTGTGTAAAAGCCTTATTCAAGTGTTTCCTCCAGACAAAAAGTCTGAAATGAACTTGTCCAAGTTACCAAGACAAATGTTAGAAATGCAGTTATCTGTACTATTTCTCCTGTTTCCTATCCACCAGACTGCACCATTTCATGTCTTTCATGAAATTTTACAGAACAGAAGTACGAGTGAACTCTTCATGCAAGGCTAAAAGTCTACAAACAGCAAAAGTGCAGCAACACGCCACCTCACTTCCAGGCAGGGGGCTTTGGAGATCTCTATCTTTATACTAGTCCATTAGGAATAGATTCACAAACATTAGGAATAGTCCATAAAAACAGACACCTTTGTTTTTCAGGCTGTTCTGAAACTTCCAAGTGGTTAGGCGAGGAGCAGGAGTAACTAAGGGACATGGAGCTGGGCTGAGAAGGTGGGAATCCAGCAGATTGTGCAGAGGTCTCAGAAGAGAAACAATACAAGCAACTGTGCTTGAGGCTCTTCTTGCATTTTTAAGGGCATATTACACTAATGTTATTATAATGGCCTGAAAGTAAATTAAGCAGCTGCAAAACATTTAAGCAAGATATTAAGGGGAAGGCATCTGTCCTAATATTTTAAAGTTCTTATCAATTATCACCAATCAATTTTGAGAGTAAATAGATATAATTTTGATATTGCAGTCCCTGCTCTAACTTTTGTGTGTGTGTGCATGTGTGTATAGAATAGACTATTTCAGCGTGAAGGAACCTACAGCGATCACCTAGTCCAGCTGTCTGACTGCTTCAGGATTAGCCAGAATTTCAAGCACATTATTAAGGGCATTGTCCTAAAGCCTCCTACACGTTGACAGTTTTGAGGCACTGACAACCTCTACAGGAAACTTGTTCCAGTGTTTGACCACCCTCTTCCTTCCTAATGTCCAGACTAAACCTTCCCAGTGCACCTTTGAACTACTGCCATGTGTATATTTGTGTTCATGAAAAAGGAGATACACAGGTTCATTTTTGTAATTTGTATATAGAAAACTATTCCTACAGTAGTTCTGACTGAGCTGAAAAATATAAATCTTTCCAGATTATCTACCTGAAAAGAAGTTATTGAGTAAAATGTCCTCCTAAAACAGAGGGACAGACTCCTTCTATACTTCACTGTGAGAGATATTCATATGCCCTGATATTCATTTAAATTCCATGACACGTTGAAAATATAACATAGAAAAGTATTGGTATATGCATCATTCTGATAATTACTTTTCCACTGCTTTAAAAAAAAAATAATTCTACAACCTGATCAGCTGTATAATATGTGAACATATATCAACCACTTCTGGTGGAAGGGGAGTAAGTGCCATGTTCTGCACCGATAACATATCCTTACCTAAATTTTGTCATACTCTTCTTTCTATGCTATTTATAATTTTCCTGCTCATTGTTTCCCCCAAGGCAAAGCTGAGACTAAGGTCCTCTATGCTTTAAGATCCCAAATCTTAAATTTGGAAGATTAAAAGCACTAAGGGGGTAAAGCTTTTCGAAAAATTTCACCATCACTTTAAGCTACAGTAGTAAGTGATCAAAGCCACAGCACAATGTAGAAAGGTGAGAGCTTACCCCATGCAACCACAGTACACCCCCCAGTCAGCATTTTACATAGACTCTCAGCTTGGCATTTCTATTGTCTGCACAGGCATTTACAACCACCTGTTAATTTTACTTAATCACCTAGGAGGCAGTGAATGCGTATTTCCAATCCAATTAAAAGGATCCAAATCCATGTTTTGATAAGATTGTAATTAAGGTTTGTATAATCAGGCTGTATTCTGAGTTTCAAACCAGAATGTTAATTCTCCTTTTTACACTGTTTTGAGATAGTCAACAGACTGCATCACAAAGCCAAATCTGTACATAAACAAATATGTAGCTTGGAATGTGATGGCTGAGTCCTGTGTGACCACAGGTTCATTCTTCATGCAGACACCTGTGTTTTTATTGATATTTTTGTGAGAAGGAGTGACCACAAAGTGGGAATGTGAGCGCTGTTTGTAAATATTGTCCTGTACACCAAACTGTCCTGTCCCAAACACCACCTCCTTAAGATAGCTCAATATGTAGCAATAAAGTTCTGATTGAGGGATTAAAAAAGCAGATTTGTTCTGTGCACAAAGCTGTTTGAAGTGAAGGCATAATGGAGGAAAAACATGCAGGTAAACAGACATGATGGGAAAGTGATTGCCTATGTCACATGACAGGACCTCAGAATGATATCAGATATTCAACGATCTGGGGCCAGGGGGAAGGAAAACAAAGAATTTAATAACTTTTCTTCGTGGAAATTACGTGAGAGACTTCTGTTCATCAAAGGTGTTGATCACCACCTGATCAGGGTATTCTCACATCACTTAAGGAGGAGTCTTTATCTACCAACCCACAGCTACTCTAACACAACCCTCTTCCTTCTTTTTTTCCCACGTTTTCTTTAGTTTGCTATGTTATTTTCTGCTCTCTTTAGCAAAGTATTTTCTATATTATGTACTAGAAATTTGATTTCTCATTCCTTTATGTACTTTTACTCGGTGGATGTTTCATTTCTTCTTTAATTTGTCTAAATAAAGCAGTAAATTCCCCTAAATTCCCTCTTTTTTAAGGAGTTTTAGAAGTTTCTACTTCCAAGTAGTAGTCTTACAATGCAAGAATGTAATCAAAACTGTAAATTTCAAACTGGATGAAGATAGAGAAAGGGACTAATTTTGCATGTGTTATGGCTGCAGCTTGACTAGAAACTGTTCAATGGCACCTGTCTTACAGAATATGTTTCTGAACTGCATGGTTTTATTGTGTTCTTTTTGCAGATGAAGGACATGAGCTGCATGCACTACTCGAGCTATGAAAACATGGCAGACTTATTCATTGGCATAATTATTTTTGCTGGTTTTCCATTACCTTTCAAATCATTCCTAAAGGTTTAAATACTTTTTTGACTGCTAGTGACCAGTGACAACACTGTGATAGAAAAATCTTTCAGGTTGTATCCTCAGTGACAACAGTCAGCTCAGAACACATCACTGTATTAGTGAAGTCGAAATTTTGTTTACCATGCTTGCCACTTTATTATTTAGCCACAGTGAATTTCATTTTACCTACCCATGTGCTCACTGTTATAAAATACACCTGTAATTCTGCAGTCTGCCCCAGTCTACCCTGACTGACTTATCATCACACACTTTGCAAACTCACTATCCATCCCTTTTCCAGATAGTTAAAGAAAACAGTGAAGAGTAAATAAATGTATTGGCAGTGTAAAGAAGAGTGAAGGCCAATTTGCATGTAAGGCTGTCCCTGTCCCTATCCTATCCAAATGACGGGATATGTGCTTCAGGAAAAAAAAGGGGAAAAACTGTCATGCAGAGACAGGTAACAAGAACAGTCAGGTGTTATGATGACGAAGAAGGCCTTCAATAATCCTCAGATGGACACATGGACATTTTAAAAGAGTTCTACCCAAATACCTGAAAGCAGATCAATTTTTCCTATCTAAAATGAAGATGGAGAGGGTGGAAAGGAGGGTATCACTATGAATAGTACAGTTTTCCGACTAGATCTCACAGTAGTGTGTAGGGTTAAATACAACAGTCATTAGCATGCAGGGAATCAAGTGAATCTGGGAGACTTAGTTTGGGAATTTTGATCTAGGTTGAGAACTGGGGGAGAACTCTGTGAAACTGACCTCAAAAGCTTATCCTAGAGCAGCAGACAGCCAAATCCAATACTCTAAGGCTGTCAGCACTGTTCTAGAGTGAATCCGTGTCCCACTTTCTATCATTGTATTCCATGAGAACTTTGTTTGTCACAGGTTTGCACTACAACCATCCAGCAATACCCGTAACCTCTACCCATAACCAAACCTACTTCACAAGCCTTTGAAGTCCAGCAATTTCTGGAAGCTCCAGATTCCCTCCAAGCATGCCATGGGGCTGATCCAGGGAAGCACCACTGAACATCAAGTGTGTAGAAAGGCCAAGCTGTACATTCCGAGGAAGTGGGACCCCGCAGCACATGTGCAAAGACAACTCATGGCTGCTCCCCTGGGGCAGAGGTGGGCATGCCTGGGGCTGTGCATTTCAGTGAAGTCTAGCTTAATGAAAACAGCAATTATAAATCAGCCTTGTTAGTGCTAATGCTGTGGAACAGAATGCGTGTAAAATCATGTATGTAAGAGACACGAAAAAACCTTACAGCAAAAAAATCTCACTGAAACAAGAGCCAGATTCCTTATATGAGATCTTCACAACTCTCACACAAACAACAGTTTCTTTGTTTCCCTTTGTTTTACTGACTTATTTCTGGAATGTAGCAGAGTGTTTTAAAATTGCTTTCTTTTGGCAATACAGGATATCACGCCATTAAGCAGAATTACCTTCCACTATTTACCAGTGATGGTGAATTTAAAATGTTGAGCTTTGAAGAGAAAACAGATCAGAGTTTAAGGTCAGTGACAAAACTGACATTACTTGATGAGAGATTTAAAAGCAAATTAATCGGAGAAATAGGTGTAATTACTGACAAATGCATAGATCATTTAAATTGTCTCAGTCAGTCATTTCATTGGTTTTAAAAGAAGGAGGAAAAGAAGTCAGAGGCAAAATGAGGTTGCAGCCTTAATGAAGCCAAATGCAGCTGGACTTATAAACAGAGCTGCCAAAAGCACTGGAGGCCCCCCTTTTAATTGCATGAATATCCAAACAGTCATGTTTGGCATAAAGTATTCAAGGAGTATCCTCAAAAGTCCACTTCCAGAGAACAGGCAGAAATTATAACTCTGGGCTTTATTCACAACACATTAGTCATAAGGGTATTGCATAATTTTGCTTCAGACCAAGGCTGAGCAAATGGGGAGAGAAGCTCATGCATTGACTTTTGGATGAAGTTTGCGTGCATGAAGGAGTCAAGAAGGCAAAACCTTAAATAAAGGGATTGGAATAGCTTCAGCAATTTCCTTAGCTGGTCTGAGAGGCACATTTGACATGTAAATAACATCTTTGACAGGGTCAAGCAAATTTCACCCACACAAACTCAAACCAGAACGTGAAAAGGTCAATTTTACCCACTGAATATCATAGCAAAGTGGTAAGTTTGGCCCAGTTAATGAAGCAAACGTACAGTGAAAGTTTTCATTTGGAGAATATAAGGATAGAGAAAGTTTCAAATGTACGTAGTGCCAGCCGTCTGCATCTTCATCTTTCAAAATAAACATATTAATAATGATCAAATTCTATTTGGTGAAGCTGACTTTTTGACCAAAAAAAATTAAAAGTTTGTTCTTTTGTCAGAAGATGTATGTGAAACTGATGAAAAAGCTGCAATGTGGAATAAAGGGGAAAATAGCATGGGAAGGATGACAGCAATTATGTTTGTGGAGCCCTGGAAAGAAACTTGGAAAAGAATGTCCTTAGGAGTTGGTCAGACCAAACTTCTCCTGTCTGATTAGACAAAGGATGATAAAATGGCTTGGGTTGAAAAGAACCATCAAAAACCTAGCTCCAACCCCTGTGCCATAGGCAGAGAACACCTTCCATGAGACTTTCCACTAGACCAGGTGGCTCAAAGCCCATCCAATCTGGCCTTGGGATAGGACATCGAACTTCCAGAGATGGGGCATCCACAGCTTCTGCTGTTCCAGTGCCTCACAACCCTCACAGTAAAGAATTTCTTTCTAATATCCAATCTGAACCTACACTCTGTCAGTTCAACTCCTTGCCCCTTTAGGTACTGGAAAGCTGCTCCAAGGTGTCCCCTAGAGCCTGCCCCTCTCCAGGCTGAACAAACCCAACTCTCTCAGCCTATCTTTATAGGAAAGCAGAGAAAGGGATAGTGGGAATTATAAAATCATAGCTGTTGGAAAGAGCCTGACTGGTGGTAAAACCTACTTAATGCAGGCTAAACAAACAGTAGCTGGGGTAGCAGATACTGTCTATTTGTAATAGAACGGCATACTTCCATATGATTCAGGGCCCTTAATATGCATTGGCATCTAAACCAAGGTTGTAATACTTTCAAGCATCCTCTTCTACATTTTGTTGAATTCACTAGATTGAAGCTGTGGTCTTGAAACTCTTCAGGCCAGGGACAGCATTTGCCAGTGAACATATTTCAGAAAATACAGTCCAGACTGCGGCCTTTGAAGGACTGCTCATACAAAAATAATGATGCAAGAAGAGTAAACAAATATATTATCAGTCCTGCCTTACTTTTACAAGAAGTTTTTAAAAATCCATTTCAATTATTTTTGCACACTTCTAACAAAAAATCCTAATGCAATGGTAAACTGTGAAAAAGTGAATTACGCCTTCTTGCTTCATGCAACCTTTATTTCCCCTTGTATTACCAATTCCAATTTGTTTCATTGTGTCATTGATCTCAGATTGCAGAATAAAGTTCAGGCTGGCTAGTTTTGACCCTAATTATCACAGATATGCTAACATTTGGAACTGAAATTGCAAAAGTAATTGTCAAGTTCTAAATTCCTGGAAATTACTTCCTTTCACTCTCAAATATACTACTCCCCTCTTCAGATTGTCAGAATACGGCAGCACTTAATGTTTGCTGGCTTGAGATCTCCTCATATAATCATAACAACCCTTTCCGTTAGCTGTTTTAGTGAGTTCTTATGTTAGATACAATCTTTCTCTGAGACAAGAAGATGTACCAGCAAAATGCTGGTGTACCAGCCAAAAAGCTTATGAATCTGTAATGTAGCACATGTTCTTTGGTAGAAAGGGGAAGGTTTTTACTCTGATAAAAACTAAAAATTATTGGGATTTTTGAAAATCCTGTTTCATTTTCTGAAATGTAATGATGCATTGAATAAAAAGGGAAGCGTCATTTTTTGTACCAACAAAATAACAGTTAACTTTTACTATAGGTACTGTTAGCCAATGGTATTAGAGTATCAGAAGCTCATGAAGTGAAGAAGTTTAGTGAAAAATGTCAGAAATATCTCGTAGGTCTTAAGGATGATTAGCGTTTCCTTATCACATTCATATATACAATATTCCAAAGAGATAATATTAACAGCATCTGTGAGGAAAGAAGATGCCAGGTGTTGTCTGGTAATTGGGATTTTTCATAACTGTAAACCTAACTAGCTGTTCATTCTCTACCTGTGTAATTCTGAATACCAGCTAGGAAAAATAACCTGCTCTGCGTCTTCCGGATGAATGGAGAAATGTGTCATATTAGTTGTAGAGTTACTACACCCATGTTGCAGAGGAGCCCTCAAGGTAAACTAATTCTCCTTAGCTCACATTTAGTGATGATCAATAGCCTCTCATTTTACACTTCCGATGTTAAGATACTTGAACCATCCCTTTTGGAATCTGTAATAACAAGACATGGAAATGACTACATTTCAAACACTTCGACTGGGTTTCTAAGCATCCATACTCCAATAAGCAACGCCGTTGAGACTTGCCTTCTGTCTGTAATTCATGCGATAAGCCCCAGTCTCAGCTGTGCAATTGAGCAATTTTATCATGTGGACAAATAGATTGGATTTTTAGAAGAATTCTTTTAAGACACATAAAATCAGAATTAAACAGAGGGTTTGCAGAAGTGGAAATCATTTTTTGTTTTTCATTAAATCCATGCTGTAAATCTTTGGAGAATTTTCACTTGCATGGGAGTTAGTATTTGCATGTCAGAAGCATTGCATTTAAAAAGACATCAAACACAACCATGGCTGGTGCTAACCTGACATGTATGAAAAGGTTATATGACCTTAGGTCTAAATATGAGGTAAATTGAGGTAAATTGCTTTCTGTTTTTATTTCTGTGCATTCTGCCTATAAAATATCTTCCATTATGAGATGAAAGTTTCTAAAGGTAGTGAAAGGAAAACCAGGGGGTTTGATGCTGTGAAATACATTGCTGCAGCAGAGAAAATGTTATACTAAAATCATCTAATGCAATTTGGTCTCAAATTTTCTCCTATAAATTAAAAATTGCCTTGATATAGATTATGGCTATGTATTACACAATGAGTATACTTATACCGTTAAATAACTTAGCCCCATGAATAATTCCAAGATCTCACTCCCTGATTATCTACACCTCACATAGTTTTAGCCATAATGGGCCAAACTAGCTGCCTTTGAGATAATTCATCCCAGGACTGCTCTATATTGAAAACTCGTTCTTTCCTGGGAGTTAGAAAGAGTGAAGGGCTCTTTCTGTATGTCAATAAGACCCAACAAACAGCTTAATAAGAAAAATACGTCTATTAGACTTGATAAGAAAAGGCATATAGACAGCAAGTAAATTTTGCCCTCAGATGCCAGGCATCTTCAATTCATGTAACCCTGAATTGAGCCAAGACGGATTTTCTCATAGTACACTGCACAGAGCAAATCCTGTCCATGGAGAGAAGCTCTCCCTTTTGCTCATTCCAGCTGATGAGCAGAGATAAATTACAGACTACATTAATAACATATGGGCTTCTCAATTGCTGAGTATGAGGCCCAGTGGAGCAGACATGGTCTGCTCAAGATTCTGCTAATTCCTTGACCACAACATCTTCCACAAGGCTCCCAATACAAAAGTCCAGGCCAGTCTGGGTTCCCTCAAGTCCTCACAGTCCTCCAACACCCTTGCAGTAGCCATTGCACTCCCGCATCCTCGAAGCCCAGACCCTGAAACACTGCTTAGATATAATGCTATAAAAGCACCCACTACTGCATCATGCTGTGATGTTTGGCTTCAGGTTATGCCTGTTGAACAAAACACATACATGCAAAATAATTATCACATCTGGAGCCATAACGGCAGTTCTCAGGCCCATTATGGACCCATATCAAGTGACTAGTACTCTCAAGGAGAAGTTACACTGACTTGTTTGGGGTTGAATGACTTCTTAGCACTTGTCACCAGGCAAAGCTTCCTAGACGGTACAGAGGTAAGGACACCACGAACTCTTTTCTATCATTACTTTATTTGAGCTGATAAAATGTAGTCAGTACTAGCTGTGTAATCAGCTCTGTGAGACACTCAGTTACTATTGCAAATCTTCAACCCAGTAAACAGAAGTACCTTCTGCATATAAAGAGTGGGAAAACTTCTCAAAAAATACTAAAACATCAAGAACTTTTCAGAAATAAGAAACCTTTCAATTTGTGTGTTAACTTTCTTGTATACTCTAGAGCAAAACCCTTAATTCACAGAATCACTGTATCACAGAACAAATATTTTGAGATGGAAGGGACTCACAAGGATCACAAAGTCCAACTCCTAGCCTTGCACAGGATCACCCCAAGTACCTGAGAGTGTTGTCCAAATGCTTCTCGAACTCTGTCAGGCTTAGTGCTGTGGCAACTTCCCTGGGGAGCCTGTATTCTGCATCATAGTTTGCTCAAGTTAATCATGGAAGATATGATTAAATTCTTTGTGGTTTATACTGCACAAACTACTGTTAGAAAATTAACAGTTAACAATGTCAAAAATAGTCAGAGACACCCCTGGTCTCTGGATAGCTAAGGCAGATGCCTTAAGTCTAGATAGAAGTAGGATTTCAGGCACACTCCTGTTTTCAGTGTCTTTCCCTTGATTGCATTTTAATATTTCTATAACCATTTTCCTCAGACACCTAGCTCTTCTCATTTAGCAGACAGACTGCCAAACTGGGTTTCGAATTCAGTGTCAGCAGTCCCAAATATGATTTGCAACACCTAACCTGTAGACCCAAAAGTCTTCTGCTGGAACTAGTATGAAAACAGCACAAAGTCAGTCACATCTCTGACATCTGACTGCAGTCAGTTGAATCATCTCTCCTTCTTTTCCAAAGTCCACTGTGGATACCTGTATGACATTTTATTTTCCATTCCTCTCTCGAATTTAGCAAAGAATTGTCAGAGTTTGTCAAAGGAGTAAGCTCACACAAGTTCTTTCCTGACCCTACAAGAAATGTGTATAACTTCAATCTAAATGGATAACTGGTTTTGGTAAGAAAAGTCTCCTACAAGCTAATGCGTTTATCACGTTTTTCCTTCTTGATGTAATACTTTGAGAGATATGAGGGTTGGAGGTCTCTTTTGCATTGTAAACACTAAATAATAATAAGGTTTGGGGTGTTTTTTCCTCAGAATGTCTTTTATATATATGCCTGTCAAGCCTACTAAAATATCTGACTCACGTATTCTTTTCTGTGGCAGAGGTATCTATTAGTCAGACGAAATATATAAGAGTTATCCCTTGTTTAAAGATCTCACATTAAGTGACGAATATGTTGGAGTAACTAAAATGACACCATCTTGTGACAAGAGCATTTAAAGTCGAATAGCCTTTTAAAAAGTACAAAGTGGAACCCATTTATTAAAGTGTCTTTCACAAGAAGAGCAAAGTAGGTCACTGGCCTCAATTAGACCAGCCAGAAGGCTGAAGGGAAAAGAGAAATATCTTTCCAACTTGCTGTGGATGCAGGCAGGGCTGGCTAAATTAACAGACATGTTCTTTTGGCGAGGGGCCGGAAGGCATCACAGCACTTCAAAAGCTCTTTGTTCAAATTCCACCTAAAATTAGAGGATGAAATGAGATAATTTCCCTTCTAAATTGTCCTTGCTAGACATTGCTTCATTTTTTTTTCTGAGCCGCATTTTTTTTTCTTTAAAAATGGGTAAGATTGCACCAAATGGCCAGTACTTTCAAGAGTACCGGGAAGAAAACCTTAGGAAAGGTTTTTCACCTTTCAGCCTCTATTATTAAGCCATAGACTGTCAGTACTGTCACCTACCTTTTTGTTAAGGAAACGAACAAAACACAAACCCAAACAACTATGCATGTTACACAAATAGAACCTCTTTCATCCTTGATTACAGCTAAAGGAAAGCTATTTTTATTCAAAGAGTCCATTTTCACAATCTTTCACTCTTCATCTCCAACCACCTACCTGTGGTTCAAACAGTTGTTGTGGCAGAGCCTTGTTAAAAATCTGACAGCACATTATTGAAACTCCACAATGCAAGTGAGAGAATGGTGAAAATTTCCACAATGTGTTGCATCCAACCAGCACAACAGTTAAATTAGAAATAAATAAAATTTTAAGGAATACAAAAGCACTGAAAACAGACTTGATAAGTCATTTTCTCTAATGCAAAGTAGGATTCCCGATGTGTTTTAGCATTAGGCAGCATGATTCACCCCTTAGAAGTACCTCATATTTTTAAACCCATTGGGCAAAACTGAAGTATTTGTGTATCATCCAAAGCATGCCAGCTTCTCTTACATGGTCCTGTACAAGATGAATTCTAAGAAATCTTTATTTCCCAACCACATGTTTCCAGAATTCTCTGCTCTTAATAGCTCTTTCTTCTGTAACAGCCATCAGAGACCTTTCAAGAACCTTATCTTTGGCCACAGGCAGACTTTTCCCTAGTTTTTTTCCCATCTCATCACTTACTTCCTTTTCTTTTACTTATTCTTCTCTTTCATACGTTTGTCCTTCCATATGTTTCTTTTGGAATTTAAAGAAGCTTAATCTAATTAATAGTTACTCATTCTCAAGATAACAATTGGACTTCATTACCAACATCTCTTAAGGCAATTCTAACATGATTTAATGTATATCACAGTGATGTTCTTTCCAAAGCTATGTTGAGTAAACAGCTTTATATAACAGATCTTCCATGTATTTATTCAGCTAACATCACTAAAATCAAAGCAATAAAGAAGTAAAAATAAATAAGTAGAATTACATCTCCCTTGTCTTGCACCCCCTAACCAGTCAGTAACATACTTCAAATATATACCTGAGGAAAACAGCAAAACACCACAAACTGAAGGAAGCACAGATAGGATGGAATTTAATCTCTGAAATTTCTGAAATTGTTGTAGAAATTCACATACTACATTAAGAGCCATGTATATCCTGAAATTATATGTTTAGATCTTGATTCTGAAGTTAATGGCTTTTCACTCGTTATTTATTTTAGCAGGTTTTGCCATCCTTAAGCCTTCCACCAACTGTCGAGCTTGCAGTGTCCCAACACCTGGAGGATGCTGACAGGTCAAGGGTATTTTTCCTCTGGGATGTAAAATGGCCCTAGAACTAGCATATAATAGAAGTTTAGTGACCAAAGCTTACAAAAGAATCCATCCTGGTGTTGAGTTTACTGATATTGATCACCACAATGAACTGGGGTTTCTAAGTCACAGACACTAAATCAGTTATACTCTAGTTACTGAACTGTTAGCTCTGCTGAGGAGTAAGTAATGTGATCATTTCCACTGGATATTTTTAAGACTCTCAGCTGAAAAAATGTATTCAAACAACTGTAAAATAACCCAGTTTGAATTTTACCTGTGACATACTTCATCCTGAGAGTAGGTTTTTGAAGAGCAGATTTAAAAGATCTTTTGCATGTTGATCTGAGTATTTCAATTACACCTTTGTATTCTAATTCAAATTAGGATTTCATTCCATGAATCTTAACCAAAAAAAAAAAAAAAAAGTGCCAGTCTTCTAATGAATCTGAAAGCATAAAGATCATAACTGCATAACTGATATATGAACATAAACACATTTTTAGGACAGGTAGTTCTTGTAACAAATTGAGCTCAATTCAGTTTTTAACATTAATAGGTAAAATTTGAATTTATAAAAAAAATTTTACATAATAATTAGGAGTCCTTTCTGCTTTCAGAAATTTATGAGTTTGGGAACCCATTTCAGTCCTGCTCAGGTTTTTTTTTTCTGTACAAGTTTATGGAATCAGAAGTCTTCAATCAGCTTTGGAGATTAAACTCTTTCACAATGCATCTTTGTACTTAGTCCTTCACAGTTTTAAAACCTGATTGTTAAAAATTGATTATATAAATTCTGCAGTTATCATAAGAACAGCTCCAGAACACTTATCATAGTATAACAAGGGATCTACCAAAGAGTTTAATCTTACACCATCTCAAATCTGAGGAGTGAGGTGAGGAGTGAATGTTCCACCTTTTGAAATGAGTCAGGGCAGCTTCCGGGTGGCTCAGTGAAACACAGACATGTAACAGTGACTGCTCAAAAATCCACCCATCCTTCTTCTTTTTAGTAGTCATGCTCTGCTTCTGAGTTTTGAACAGCAAAGCACAGTATTATTAGTACATTATTTAAACAGCAAATAACTAGTCCCAGTATTTATTTCAGCCTCTGAGTCACATCTTTTGTGACATTTTCAAATCATAAGCAAAAATCAGTTCTCAAGTCACTTAATTTTATAGCACAGTGTTCTGCACCTGGCTATATGCTTGGAGGGAAAGAGATGTTTCACTTCAGGAAATTCCTAAAGACTTCCATCCTCGTGGAAGCCAGTGTTGAAATCCAGGGCTTCTCTGAATCAGAGCTGCAGTAATTGGTGAAAACGTTCCCCATGTGAGAAGGGACCACAGAAATAGGTTCAGCCATTCTCAGAATATGGTAGGGACAATCCAGTCCCACCACAAGCACACCCAGCCATCAGGGAGCCATCTGGAATGTGCACCAAGTCCAAGAACAGATAAATGAAGAATTAATTGAAGTAAAAATATGCCATATTTAGTTACTCACTGAAGGAAAAATGTAAGAGCACGAGCAGAGCTCTTATTTATAATGCAAGCAGAACCATTCTAACAGAAAAGCAGAAAGGTGGCAACATGAAAAGGTTTCTGCACTAAGTGCACTAGGACATGATTTTCTTTTCTACCTTGTAGTTGATTCCATCACATATGCATTGAACTTTCACATTCACCCATAGCTAAGCCTTTCTGAAGGATGTGTGATTGATTGCAGCAATGAACACAGCAGTTAAGCCGGTGGGGATGGAACACATAATATTCAGAAATGTAAAGACATAAAAAGATGGAATTTAGCTTTTTTAAACTTGCATTTTCAAGAACCATTCTCAAATAATGAGGATCCTTAGAAAAAATATAGTTAACCTTCTTATGCTGCTAATTGCTGTGACATCTTTATCACCCTTCCTTCTAGTTGTTGCTTCCTCTTTGCTCTCATCCGTTTAATGGCATACACATGAGCTTGCAAGATCTGACTCTCAGTTACAAATACATTAGTATGCACAGGCATTAGTACCAAATATTAAGAAAAGGATTCTGTGTCACTATGTAATGCATTCTGTGTTTGAATAAACTTCTCTTTACATGATGTACTGTTTAAGTTTGTCATGATTGATCCTTAAGAATGTATTCATCCTAATTAAAAAAAAAAAAAAAAAAAAAAGAAAAACCGAAAACACAAAACCAAACAACAAAAACCAGCCAAACAAAACAAAACAAAAAAATCACTGTTCAGATACTTTCATGATTTGAGGTAGAAAAATTTTCATTCTCCAAGGAATTAAACATTCTGGTCTGCCAAAGTGGCATCTGGAGTGGGGAGTGAGGGGCTGATCTAACTTTGCCAACAGAAATATTAACAGGGTTCCGGGTAATGGGAAAAATCCCCAGGCAGCACATGAGCTGACTGATCATTTCCTCCTGAACTTGCTCTCAGTGACAATTTAAGCAGCTGAGTCTCACTGACTCGAAAGTTAATGAAAGTCTCCTGTAACCGCTCTCATGCAAAATTCAGTTGCAGTGATATTTGCAGCTGACAGGGTTGTTAGTCATAGCAGAGACAGTACTAAGGAACTTATGCGAAAGAGCTCAGCTATTCTATGCTAAATCTTATAATTTGTATTGTTCTGATCACCTTTCCATCTCCTTGCATCTTCTCCTATCCTTCTGTTTAGTTTTATAGTTTGTCAGGCTTTGTTCTCCCATAAATATACATTCATACTGCACTTTGTATCAGTGAAATCACTCTTTCTTTTCATGTGAACATACTGCTAATTGTGCAAATTAGTCTAAAATATAAAAATTCAACCTATATAGAAGAGCTTGCGTATCAAGTATTTGTACTTAACAAAAGCTGCTTCAATTCAGTATATGGGGAAAGGGAGAATATGCAAGCAAATTACTGACTCAACATGACTATATCTCTGTGTACAGACACTGGAAAAATAGGCTGAATTAACCAATTATATTTCTCCTTAAATTATTGATTAAGGTCTAACAGAATTCTCTTAAGGTTTGTGTATGTTTCCGTTTCAAAAGCACTGTACATTTCCCTTTTCCAATTGAACACTTCATCAAATAATAAAAGCCCCAACAGAGTAAAGCAGCTACAGCTGAGTTCTTTAAGAAAAGGCTGATGTAGAATAGGCTAAACAATGATCAGATCAAACTAAATTTGCATGTCAGCCATTCACAAACAGGGTGGAAGTCTTCACATTTCACTCAGATTTGTCCTCATGTTTCACTCAGATCCGGTACACAGTGAGGTGTGGAAGTGAACAAACAACTATTAGTATTATAGAGGTCTCACATTAGTATAGAAATGGTAAAAGTAGGGGTTGAAAAGACCATTTCTTCTGATTTTTTTTTTTGTTCAGTCCTTGCTTTTCATAAGAATAGTTACTGTTTTCCCTGTGCTCTTTTCTGCTTATCAAACTTATTATTTCTTCTGTAAAATTATTTTAAATCAAAATTTAGTAGTCACTCTTTCAGACCTTCTTGCAAGCTACTGTTTCTCTCCATTGATTTCTTATCTAAGCACACTTGACAATGTGTTTGCTTTTGTATGAAACTGGAGTTTCGACTCTTTACAGTGGCAGCACAAAACATTCTGTGCATAAAATGCAAAGGAAAATCCAGTGCTGTCTCTTTAGTTATCACTGTCTAGCATATTCGAGGTCAAACACTTTCTCTACAGCTTTTCAATTTAAAGAACTTCTGTCTTCATGGCGTGACACTGGAACTGAAGTGGCCAGACTTGTGTTCTCGGCCTTATCATCAGTTTTCTTTTTACTTTTCTATTGCTCAGGCAGAGACTGATACAATCTCTCTCTAATCAAGAGAAGCTAAGCAATTTCTTAGATCCTTTGCTCCAAGGGCTTTTGTGATGTATTTAGCAGTCCTTAAAGGGAGAGCTCTTTCTCCCTTAGTCAACTTCCTCACCCATGTGTTTTTTTCCAGATTATCCACACCTGAACAAATAAGAGATTCCACAACCCCCAGCTCTGGGTAGGCTGCTACAGCCACATTGAGATCCAAGGCCAGGAGCAGGCTCAGGACTTAGTGTCATTACAACTGTATTGCTGTGACAATATAGTTGTGCCAAGTCCATAAACAATGTGTCTCAGGACAATCAAGTAGCTGAAGTAAAGCACGATCTGACACACCTCTACTTCTCCTGAGGTTAGGCCAGTTCCTCCTCTACACTGGGCCCTCTCCACCCTGTAGACCTTGTTTGGCTATCTGAGAAACAGATGTTTTGTTGTATTTCAAACTTGGCAGGAAGTGAGGTAGATGTCATTACTATGCAGTTATAACACGTCTCCACCATGTCAAATCTTCCAAACCTTTTCCAAACCATGTTAGCCTAGGCTTCACCCCTATTTACCTCGTACCCATTATGCATAGTGAGCTCACCCTTGGCAGAGGTGTTTCCAGTTGCCAATGTCACTGCTATACAGTTACCACTAGTAAAGCAAGGTAGGACAAACACCATAGTAAACAGAATTGTCCTGGATATTGGTTGTTATGTACAGAAAGGAAAACATTAATGTAATCTCCATCGAATACCTCTTTTCTGTGGGAAAAGAAAAAAACTCAGTGCAGGAGAATTTTTACATAAATGTTGGTTCGAAGAAATGAGTTTGTGTGTAAAATCATACAAAGTTTCATACAATAAGTTTATACAACCCATCAGCTTCAAATATTCCTTTGGATATTTCAAAAGAGCCTTCATTTTTTTGTCAAGCTAGAACATTTGGGATCTTTCACAGCTGTTAAAAGGATATTCCATATGGTATTTCACAATAAATTGAGCTACATAATATGATTCATTAAGATGCTTCTGCGCATAGAACTATTAAAATGGGTAGTCAACCTTTTAAAATGAACGGTTTAACCCATTTATGCAAAGTGTCTCAGCATTATTATCCAACTGGTCTTAAAAGAACCTCTTCAACCTGAAAATCTTCTGACTTTTCTTCAGAATTAACAAGCTATGCACATTTTGTTTAGTGCTTGGGGCTTAACTACATGAAAATACAAAGGGTGGGTATTACAAAGTCATTAAACAGCACTAAATCCCTCTAGGAACACTCTTATTCTGAATTAAAGTTGCTTTTTTCCAGGTAACTTACCTCACTTTCAAAATAAACTGAAATAAAACAAATTAAGGCAATTGAAAATAATTCAAAATTAAAGCCATTTTACTGCTGTAAGTTCAGAAAGTTGTACAATTATGTGATTTAAGATGCTGACCGAAATGTTAGTTAGAATACATTTCTTTAAGTGTCTGCCTGAAAACAATCCCAGAAAGATACCCAGGCTATTTACTCATCATTGTATTAATCAGAATTTCCATTTATTTTAATTTGCTTGCATTGAAATTTATAAATGAAAGGTACCACTTTTATAAGTAAAATTTAAGACATGATAAATATAACAAAACACTGAACTGCAGATGAACTCTGGATGAGATTTTCAAACATGGATGTCTAAATTAAGTCATTCTGTTCAAAATAACCTGTTACCAATATTAAGAGTATAAGAAAGCTCTCTAGTGAGATTTTCAACAACAGACTTTCAAGAGCTCTGTTGCATATTCAAATCCCACTTTAGTCTGACAATATTGAAGATGCAGGCCCACCTTACCTCCCTTCAAATTAACTAGCTAGCATGGAGTAGCAAAGTTTTTCATCATTCATCAAAGAGAGATCTGAAGTGACTGTCAGTCACCATGCAAAGCAGCAGCTCATGGCAGAGCTGGTTTTTGCAGGGTAAGGTGATGCACAGGAACCTTCTGCCCGCAAAGAAGACTCCAGCCTTCTCCTCCTTCTGGAGGAGAGAAGGAGCCCCGAGGATGACACCTCACTCAGGTGGTGCAGCCATCCTCTGCAGGGCAGCCACCCTTGTCCACATGCAGCTCCTGAGGGTGGACACCACCAGGGAGTTCTCAGACCACAGTGTGCTCCTGGTGCTCCTGGGCCAGCAATGGTGAGGATGGCCTCAGCAGCTGGAGGGGAGCCTGTAGCATCAGGCACAGGAGCTGGAGAAAGCGGCAAACAGCTTCCCTCCATTGGTGCTGAGTGTGAACATACAGTTGTGAGGACTCTCACAGAGACTCTGCAAAAACGAAAGCTTAAGCTCCGACTGAGTAGTGTCAGTGGTGAGGAGTGTTTATGGAAGCAGAGGAGGAACATCATGAGGATGCAGATCCCCCAGGAGGGGTGAATGTTGAAAGCAGGTGTTTTAGGGCAGCTGGCTTCCTTCTTGCTGCAGTTCCTCTGCCAAGGAATAGGGTCAGAGCCTCAGTCACGGAGGAGAAGGAACTGCTACCATCAGGGCCAGAAATTCTGGTCTTTCAATTAGGACTACCACTGTGAAGAAGAAGAGATGGGGAGCAGCAACTTACTGTGCAAGACAAGCGGGAGCTTTGGCAAAAGCCTTGCTTTGCTAAAGAGCTTCTCTATAAGTAAAACAGAAAAATGACTATACAGAAATATATTTTTACTTCATACTTCACAAGCAAAGCCTGTTTCTGGACCTCTGACTGTACCTGTTCAGTTGGGTAAGTCTGTGGAAAGCAACAATTTACAGGCACCTTAGACAAACTGGATAAACTTAGATAAACAGATGAATGGGACTGCATAGAATTCAACTACGGCCTTGAAAATAATTACCACATGATTAAAGTGCTGCTATCTGTAGTTCTGTGATCTTTTTAGGTGACAGAGAAGCCACTGACAGGTGGAAGAAGGCTAACTAAACACTCATGTTCGAAAAACATGGAAAAAGAACTGTTGGCTGTTCAGCCTCACCTCAGTCACTAGGAAGACACCAGAGTAAAACCCCTTGAATCAATTTTTGGGTCCATAGAGAACAAAAAGGCAATTTCAAAAAATGAACAGAAAACCCCTTGCCAAGGGCACATTGTGTTCACTAAGGTGACTGCAAAGCCACAGAACAGCTGAGGCTGGAGGGCACCGCTGGAAATCATCTAGTCCAACACTCCGCGGGTGGCCTAAGACCATGTGCAGTCAGGTTTTTAGATTCTCTAAGGATGGTCACAGCCCCTCTGACAGCCTGTTCCAGTGTTCGATCATCCTTGAAGTAAAAGTCTTTCTTCATGTTTGAGTGGATTTAGCTGCATTTCAGTGTCCATTGCCACTGAGAAGAGCCTAGCTTTGGGTTCTTTACTCCCCTCCATCAATATTTATACACATTGATGAGATCCTCTCTGAGCCTTCCCTTCTCCAGGCTAAAGAGCCCCAGCTCTCTCAGCCTTCTGTGATCACCTCAGCAGAGCATCCCCGCTCTATCCACATGTCTTGCACTCAAATGCAACATCCCAGATATGTCACCCATTGGCACATTTCTCCAACCTGTAGAGATCCCTCTGGATGGTAGCCTGACTCCCTTGTATATCAGCGCTTATATCAGTGGTTTTTCAGGTGCTGCCACAAGAAATCTCTAAGTTTCCAACTTCTTTCAAGGTGTCAACATCTACCAGATATTTTCTAGAAAAACTTAGGGAATTTGAAGGCAGCAAGTGCACCCAAAAATAAAAACTCTATCCTCCATAGAGAATTAAGAATTTTTACAAGGCTCTTTAGAGTACATAAGACCAGTACAAGCATAGCTATGACGAAGCTAAGAAAAGCAGATTTAAATGAGGCTCACACCATCCTTTGGGTAGAATTGAAATGGACATTGTGGCTATCCATAACTCATTATCTGGGTCAGAGATTATCCTAGATGCTAACAAGGAACAAGGGATTCAAACCTGAATATTCAGAGTGAACATCTTCATGCATCAGGAGTAAAGCATTAGAAACAAAGAGCAGATATTAGGAAAGCATTGTCACTCACACATTCTAGTTTATTAGTTTCCCACACTTTGATTTTATTTATACCTATTCCTTGATTTTTTTCTGTAGTTAAAGAGGGTTGGTGTTTTTTCCCTAGACCTGAGAAGATAATAACTATCTTGATCCTTCAACTTTTTCTTAAATAAATAACTTGCTAATTCAGTGTTGTTCCTCTTTATTTGGCTTTAATTATACCTTGAAAATAAAAGCATAGGTGATGTGGGGGGGATGGAAGAACGACAAGGGAAAGGCTTTGTATATTAACTGCAATTAACTACAGTACATCTCAAAATGGCAGTTTATTGACAGATGGACAAATGTAATTGCAGGCCCCAAGGGCTGCAATTCAAATTAGATTTAACATTATAGAGGATGACAAGGAATTAATCTTATCATCACACGTGCCTGTGCTGTGTTTGCTGTTACATATGTCTCTTTTCATCTGGCTGGCTTTTAAACATACAAAGTGCAAGAACATTTGCAATATATCTGGGTGAGAGAACAAAAACAACAACAATAAAAAATTAGGATATAAAGGAGCAAATGAACTTTCATCTAGTGCATGGAGGGATCATTTCAGGAGCCTGGACAGACACAAAATATCATCTGTGGGTGAAAGGTACTTTCCTTAGAAAGTACTCAGTTCAGTCCAAAAATCTGGAAACATACTGTTTGACAGTACACTATAGTGGCTCCTGGAAGATAGGCATAAGCCTGAATATAAGAGTTCAGTGATGAAACAGAAGGTAATTATCTGGGGGCATGTGCAGGGGAGGGGACATTAGAAATATGTCAGTTGTTCAGCAGGAAGAGAGAAAAAGGAGCACAGTGGGGAGAGGACATTAATCTCCTCAGCCTTACTGGTAAGAAGGTCCAATAGGGATGTGTTTCCTGGACTGTCACTTCTTTTTGGGCTTAGAAATCACTTCTGGTTTATCATTTTAAGTTGAAGCCTTAAACACTGACAGATTGGCTATGCAGGTGGGGAAAAGGAGGAATAAGGAGAAGACGTCAGACACCTGGAGCGTTTCAACAGCTGATGAAAGACCTCACATGAGTAGATGAAGTCATTAAAACACTGGGGAGAGAAGATTCAAAAATGGTTCAAGAGTAACAACCTGAGGTTTGGAACAAGTTGTAGCAAACCTATGAGATATAAAGGTATCGCATAAATGGACTGAGACATAAGTTCTATACAAAATAGTGCAAGTGCACATTGAGAAACTGTTAATCTGTTAAAATCAGAAAATACCGTTAAACTAATTCAAAAGCTTTCAAAAGGGTTTCTGATGTGTACACACATTTTTGCATCATCAAATCACTCCATATAAACACAACTCTGAAATTTCAGGCCAGCTGGTGCCTTTATCTCTGAGGAGGTTTTTCGTGGATTTTGGTTGGGAGATTTTTCTTTGCAACATCTGTCACCGCTTTTACAATGCTTTTTAAAATGGACTATTAGTTGGAAGTACATTAGTCTATAATTTCAAGACTAAGACAGGTAAGAGAACTGTAATTGTAGAAAGTGTTGAGTGAGTGGTTGTGTCCAAAATACAGTCCAACTAAGGTATATCAACCAAGGATCTGTGGTAGTGGTCTCCTTTCCAAAACTCTTGTCCAAGGAGTTTTCTCTATATCAGAATAAGGTCTTGAGAAGGGTCTGCAAACAAGGGGAGAAAAACAGAGATCTAGATATCAGTGTTGGTAAGACTGAGAGATTTTTTTTCTAATCTATAACATGGCCATAACTGAAAGGCAATCCACCACTAGCTGCATGCATTGTTTTTGAGTGATTTTTCTTGTCCTAAGCCATGGAATTCTCTTCAGTCCTCAGGCTCCCTTCCTATCCCTTTCCCACTTAATTTTACACTACTTAGTTAAAAAGCAAGAAGTCCCAACCCTTAAACATTTCCAATGCTTTTATCTGGTTATAGCATGAAATACTGAGAAGAAGATGAGATTTGATGAAGAATTTTGACTTCAGAAGTCTTGTCAATACTTCCAGGAGGCAGTTTATGCAACTGCACCTTAAAACGTTACTTGCATTCTGTTAAAGGCCCTGAGTATTTTGAAAAGGCTGAAGTGAATTAAGGTGCAAAAAAGCCTTGAATAATAAACCTTAAAGCTTCTTTAGAACAAATAGCACTGCATCCTGCCTATACTCACTTAGTATACATGAAGAAATGTTTTTCTAAAATAAGGCAGTCTGTGAGTCACATGTAGTATTGACTAAATCCCTTCAACTTATCAAATGTGATTTTTTTTTCCTCCAAATCTTCCTCTGTTGCTAACCTCCCTTATGTTGCTTTTAAAGAAAAA